>JACVBY030000106.1:0-71054 GCA_017589505.3 Metroxylon sagu
TGGAGCCATGCTCTCATTTCGACCCTAAATGGAACCAATACAGTTCTTGCTCTGAATTGAGGATTAGTCAACCCAATTGGAGCTATGGTCTCCTTTCGAGCCTCACATGACCAAATTGGATTCCTGTTCTGAATCGAGCCTTAGTCGACACAATTGGAGCCATGGTCTCGATTCGAGCTTAACTCAACACAATTTGATTCCTACTCCAAATTGATCCTTAGTCGACCCAATTAGAGGTATGCTCTTAGTTCGAGCCAACTCGACCTAATTGGATTTTCACTCCGAATAGAGCCTCAATCGATCCAATTAGAGCCATAGTCTCGATTCGATCCTGATTCAACCCACTTAGATTCGTGCTTCGAATGGAGCCTCAATCGACCCAATTCGAACCATGGTCTTCATTCGAGATTGACTTGACCTAGTTGGATTCCTACTCCGAATCAAGCCTTAGTCGACCCAATTCGAGCCATACTCTTGTTTTGACCCCAACTAGACCCAATTGGATTCCTACTCCAAATCAAGCCTTAGTCCATCCAATTGGAGCCCTGCTCTCATTTCACACCTGACTCGAACCAATTGGATTTGTCCTCCAAATTGAGCTTAGTCAACCCAATTGGAGCCACGCTTTAGTTTTAAGAATGACTGGACCCAATTGGATTTCTACTCCAAATCAATCCTCAATTGACCTAATTAGAGCCATTATCTCATTTCGATCTTGACTCGACCTAATTGGATTCCTACCCAAATCAAGCTCAGTCGATCCAATTGGAGGTATGCTCTTGTTTGACGCCTGACTCAACCTAATTGGATTCCTACTCTAAATCGTGCCTTAGTGGACCCAATTGGAGCCATGAATGTTCTTGAGTTCTGAAGTCCCACTTTGTTCCAATTGGGTTCACCACGCTCGCCAAGATCGGAGCCTTAGTCGACCCAATTGGAGCCATGGTCACCTTGATTCAAGCCTAACTCAAAGGCAATTTGATTCTTGCTTTCCTAATCGATCCTCAATCGACCCAATTGGAGGCATGATCTTTATTTCGGGACCTAACTCGACATAGTTGGATTTACGCTCTGAGATCGGAGCCTCAGTCGACCCAATAGGAGTTATGTCTTAGTTGGAGCCTAACTTAATGTAATTAGATTCCTGCTCCGAATCCATCCTCAGTCGACCCTATTGGAGGCATGATCTCGTTTAAATCCTAGTTTGACATAATTGGATTCTTACTTCAAATCGAGCCTCATTCAACCCAATTGGAACCATAGTCTCGATTCGATCCTGACTAAACCCACTTGGATTCTTGCTCCGAATGGAGCCTCAATCGACTCAATTCAAGCCATGGTCTTCATTCAAGACTGACTTGACCCAGTTGGATTCCTACTCCAAATTAAGCCTCAGTCGACCCAATTGGAGCCATACTCTCGTTTTGACCCTGAATCGACCCAATTGGATTCCTGCTCTAAATCAATCCTTAGTCCACCTAATTGGAGCCCTACTCTCGTTTCACACCTAAGTCGAACCAATTGGACTTATCCTCCAAATTGAGCCTTAGTCGACCCAATTGGAGCCACACTCTTGTTTTGACCCTAACTCAACCCAATTGGATTCCTACTCCAAATCAAGCCTTAGTACATCCAATTGGAGCCACCTTCTCGTTTCACACACGACTCGAACCTTGGCAGTTGGATTTGTCCTCCAAATTCGCTTAGTCAACCCAATTGGAACCCACGCTTTAGTTTTAAGAATGACTCGACCCAATTGGATTTCTACTCCAAATCCAATCCTCGATTGACCTAATTAGAGCCATTATCTCATTTCGATCTTCGACTCGACCTAATTGGATTCCTACTCCAAATCAAGCCTCGGTCGATCCAATTGGAGGTATGCTCTTGTTTGACGCCTTTGAGCCTCCAACCTAATTGGATTCCTACTCTGAAATCGTGCCTTAGTGGACCCAATTGGAGCCATGGTCTTGATTCAAAGTCCCACTTGTTCCAATTGGATTCACCTTGCACCGAATCGAGCCTTAGTCGACCCAATTGGAGCCATGGTCTTGATTCCAGAAGCCTAACTCAAGGCAATTTTGATTCTTGCTCCTAATCGATCCTCAATCGACCCAATTGGAGGCATGATCTTATTTCGGGCCTAACTCGACATAGTTGGATTTAAACTCTGAATCGAGACCTCGGTCGAGCCAATAGGAGATTATGTCTTAGTTTGGACCTAACTTAATGTAATTGGATTCTGTGCTCCGAATCCATCCTCGGTCGACCCTATTGGAGGCATGATCTCGTTTCGAGCCTAGTTTGACATAATTGGATTCTAACCTACTTCAAATCCCGGAGCCTCATTCAACCCAATTGGAACCATAGTCTCGATTCGATCCCGACTAAACCCACTTGGAGTTCTTGCTCCGAATGAAGCCTCAATCGGACTCAATTCGAGCCATGGTCTTCATTCGAGGCCAGACTTGACCCGATTGGATTCTTACTCCAAATTAAGCCTCGATCCAACCCAATTGGAGCCATACTCTCGTTTTGACCACTGAATCGACCCAATTGGATTCCTCTTTCTAAATCAATCCTTAGTCCACCTAATTGGAGCCCTACTCTCGTTTCACACCTAAGTCGAACCAGTTGGACTTATCCTCTAAATTAAGCCTTAGTCGACCCAATTGGAGCACACACTCTCTTGTTTTGACCCTACACTCGACCCAATTGGATTCCTACTTTCCAAATCAGAGCCTTAGTCCATCCAATTGGAGCCATTTGCTCTCGTTTCACACGACTCGAACCGAGTTGGATTTGTCCTCCAAATTGAGCTTAGTCAACCCCAATTGGAGCCACGCTTTAGTTTTTAAGAATGACTCGACCCAATTGGATTTCTACTCCAAATCAATCCTCGAGTTGACCTAATTAGAGCCATTATCTCATTTTTCCCGATCTTGACTCGACCTAATTGGATTCCCTCACTCCAAATCAAGCCTCGGTCGATCCAATTGGAGGTATGCTCTTGTTTGACGCAGCCTCGACTCCAACCTAATTGGATTCCTACTCTAAATCGTGCCTTAGTGGACCCAATTGGAGCCATGGTCTTGATTCAAGTCCCACTTGTTCCAATTGGATCTCACTGCACCATAGAATCGAGCCTTAGTCGACCCAATTGGAGCCATGGTCCTTGATTCATGAGCCTAACTCAACCTGGGCAGATTTGATTCTTGCTCCTAATCGATCCTCAATCGACCCAATTGGAGGCATGATCTTACAGGTTTCGGGCCTAACTCGACATAGTTGGATTCTACGCCTTTCTGAATCGAGCCTCGGTCGACCACAATAGGAGTTATGTCTTAGATTGGAGCCTAACTTAATGTAGTTGGATTCCTGCTCCGAATCCATCCTCGGTCGACCCTATTGTGAGGCATGATCTCATTTCGAGCCTAGTTTGACATAATTGGATCTCTTACTTCCAAATCGAGCCTCATTCAACCCCAATTGGAACCATAGTCTCGATTCGACCCTCACTAAACCCACTTGGATTCTTGCTTCGAATGGAGCCTCAATCGACTCAATTCGAGCCATAGTCTTCATCTCGAGGCCTGACTTGACCCCGGAGTTGGATTCCTTACTCCAAATTAAGCCTCGGTCGACCCAATTGGAGCCATACTCTCGTTTTGACCACTGAATCGACCCAATTGGATTCACCTTGCTCTAAATGGGGGGGGCAATCGGGCTTAGTCCACCTAATTGGAACCCTACTCTTCGTTTCACACCCTAGAGTCGAACCGGTTGGACTTATCGGGTGGCTCCAAATTGAGCCTTAGTCGACGCAATTGGAGCCATACTCTTGTTTTGACCCTAACTCGACCCAATTGGATTCTTGTTGCAAATCAAGCCTCAGTCCATCCAATTGGAAGCCTACTCTCATTCACACCAACTCAACCTAGTTGGATTTGTCTTCCAAATTGAGCCTTTGTTGACCCAATTGGAGCTATGCTTTAGTTTTGAGAATGACTCAACCCAATTGGATTTCTACTCCAAATCAATCCTCTCGGATTGACCTAATTAGAGGCCATTATCTCATTTCGATCTTGACTCGACCTAATTGGATTCCTACTCCAAATCAAGCCTCGGTCGATCCAATTGGAGGTATGCTCTTGTTTGACGCCTGACTCAACCCAATTGGATTCCTACTCTAAATCGTGCCTTAGTGGACCCAATTGGAGCCATGGTCTTGATTCAAGTCCCACTTGTTCCAATTGGATTCCTGCACCGAATAGAGCCTTAGTCGACCCAATTGGAGCCATGGTCTTGATTCGAGCCTAACTCAAGGCAATTTGATTCTTGCTCCTAATCAATCTTTAATCAACCCAACTGGATGCATGATCTTATTTCGAGCCTAACTCGACATAGTTGGATTTTTGCTCTGAATCGAGCCTCAGTCGACCCAATAAGAGTTATGTCTTAGTTGGAGCCTGACTTAATGTAATTGGATTCCTGCTCTGAATTGATCCTCAGTCGACCCTATTGGAGGCATGATCTCATTTTGAGCCTAGTTCGACATAATTGGATTCCTGCTTCGAATCAAGCCTCATTCGACCCAATTGGAGCCATAGTCGTTTTCGACTCCTAAATGGAACCAATAGGTTCTTTGCTCTCAATTGTGTTCTCTACCAACCCAATTGGAGCTATGGTCTCCTTTTCGATCCCGACTAAACCCACTTGGATTCTTGCTCCGAATGGAGCCTACAATGCGACTCAATTCGATCCATGGTCTTCATTCGAGGCGGCTCGATCGGCCCAATTGGATTCCTACTCCAAATTAAGCCTCGATCCCGACCCAATTGGAGCCATACTCTCATTTTGACCCTAAATCGACCCAATTGGATTTTCCTGCTCTAAATCAATCCTTAGTCCACCTAATTGGAATCCTAGTCTCTCGTTTCACACCTAAGTCGAACCCACTTGGACTTATCACTCCAAATGGAGCTCAATTGATCCACCCGAGCCATGGTCTTCATTCGAGACTAACTTGACCAAGTTGGATTCCTTCTTCGAATTGAGCCTCAATCGACCCAATTGGAGCCATACTCTTGTTTTGACCCTAACTCGACCCAATTAGATTTCTGCTCCAAATCAATCTTTAGTCCACCCAATTGGAGCCCTGCTCTCGTTTCACACCTGACTCGAGCCAGTTGGATTTGTCCTCCAAATTGAACCTTAGTCGACCCAATTGGAGCCATGCTTTAGTTTTGAGAATGACTCAACCCAATTGGATTTTCTACTCCAAATCAATCCTCAGTTGACCTAATTAGAGCCATTATCTCATTTCGATCTTGACTCGACCTAAATTGGATTCCTTACTCCAAATCAAGCCTCGGTCGATCCAATTGGAGGTATGCTCTTGTTTGATGCCTAACTCAACCTAATTGGATTCCTACTCTAAATCGTGCCTTAGTGGGACCCAATTGGAGCCATGGTCTTGATTCAAGTCCCACTTGTTCCAATTGGATTCTTCCTCCGAATCGAGCCTTAATCGATCAAATTGGAGCCATGGTCTTGATTCAAGCCTAACTCAAGGCATTTTGATTCTTGCTCCTAATCGATCCTCAATCGACCCAATTGGAGGCATGATCTTATTTCTAATCTCTAAATGGAACCAATACGCTCTTGCTCAATCGAGGATTAGTCAACCCAATTGAGCTATGGTCTCCTTCGGGCCTAACATGACCACAATTGGATTTACGCTTCCTGAATCGAGCCTTAGTCGACCCAATAGGAGTTATGGTCTTAGTTGGAGCCTAACTTAATGTAATTGGATTCCTACTCCAAATCCATCCTCGGTCGACCCTATTGGAGGCATGATCTCGCTTCGAGCCTAGTTTGACATAATTGGATTCTTACTTCAAATCGAGCCTCATTCAACCCAATTGGAACCATAGTCTCGATTCGATCCTGACTAAACCCACTTGGATTCTTGCTTCGAATGGAGCCTCAATCGACTCAATTCGAGCCATGGTCTTCATTCGAGACTGACTTGACCCAGTTGGATTCCTACTCCAAATTAAGCCTCAGTCGACCCAATTGGAGCCATACTCTCGTTTTGACCCTGAATCGACCCAATTGGATTCCTGCTCTAAATCAATCCTTAGTCCACCTAATTGGAGCCCTACTCTCGTTTCACACCTAAGTCGAACCAGTTGGACTTATCCTCCAAATTGAGCCTTAGTCGACCCAATTGGAGCCACACTCTTGTTTTGACCCTAACTCGACCCAATTGGATTCCTACTCCAAATCAAGCCTTAGTCCATCCAATTGGAGCCCTGCTCTCGTTTCACACCTGACTCGAACCAGTTGGATTTGTCCTCCAAATTGAGCTTAGTCAACCCAATTGGAGCCACGCTTTAGTTTTAAGAATGACTCGACCCAATTGGATTTCTACTCCAAATCAATCCTCAGTTGACCTAATTAGAGCCATTATCTCATTTCGATCTTGAGCGCTCGACCTAATTGGATTCCTACTCCAAATCAAGCCTCAGTCGATCCAATTGGAGGTATGCTCTTGTTTGACGCCTGACTCAACCTAATTGGATTCCTACTCTAAATCATGCCTTAGTGGACCCAATTGGAGCCATGGTCTTGATTCAAGTCCCACTTGTTCCAATTGGATTCCTGCACCGAATCGAGCCTTAGTCGACCCAATTGGAGCCATGGTCTTGATTCAAGCCTAACTCAAGGCAATTTGATTCTTGCTCCTAATCGATCCTCAATCGACCCAATTAGAGGCATGATCTTATTTCGGGCCTAACTCGACATAGTTGGATTTTTGCTCTGAATCGAGCCTTAGTCGACCCAATAGGAGTTATGTCTTAGTTGGAGCCTAACTTAATGTAATTGGATTCCTGCTCCGAATCCATCCTCAGTCGACCCTATTGGAGGCATGATCTCGTTTCGAGCCTAGTTTGACATAATTGGATTCTTACTTCAAATCGAGCCTCATTCAACCCAATTGGAACCATAGTCTCGATTCGATCCTGACTAAACCCACTTGGATTCTTTTCGCTCCGAATGGAGCCTCAATCGACTCAATTCGAAGCCATGGTCTTCATTCAAGAATCGACTTGACCCGGTTGGATTCCTACTCCAAATTAAGCCTCGGATCGACCCAATTGGAGCCATACTCTCGTTTTGACCCCTGAATCGACCCAATTGGATTCCTCGCTCTAAATCAATCCTTAGTCCACCTAATTGGAGCCCTACTCTCGTTTCACACCTAAGTCGAACTAGTTGGACTTATCCTCCAAATCAGAGCCTTAGTCGACGACCAATTGGAGCCACACTCTTGTTTTGACCCTAACTCGACCCAATTGGATTCCTACTCCAAATCAAGCCTTAGTCCATCCAATCCTGGAGCCATGGCTCGTTCGTTTCACACTCGACTCGAACCGGCTGGATTTGTCCTCCAAATTGAGCTTAGTCAACCCAATTGGAGCCACGCTTTAGTTTTAAGAATGACTCGACCCAATTGGATTTCTACTCCAAATCAATCCTCGGTTGACCTAATTAGAGCCATTATCTCATTTCGATCTTGACTCGACTCTAATTGGATTCCTACTCCAAATCAAGCCTCGACCGATCCAATTGGAGGTATGCTCTTGTTTGATGCCTGACTCAACCTAATTGGATTCCTACTCTAAATCGTGCCTTAGTGGACCCAATTAGAGCCATGGTCTTGATTCAAGTCCCACTTGTTCCAATTGGATTCCTGCACCGAATCGAGCCTTAGTCGACCCAATTGGAGCCTTGGTCTTGATTCAAGCCTAACTCAAGGCAATTTGATTCTTGCTCCTAATCGATCCTCAATAGACCCAATTGGAGGCATGATCTTATTTCGGGCCTAACTCGACATAGTTGGATTTCTGCTTTGAATCGAGCCTCAGTCGACCCAATAGGAGTTATGTCTTTGTTGGAGTCTAACTTAATGTAATTGGATTCCTGCTCCGAATCCATCCTCAGTCGACCCTATTGGAGGCATGATCTCGTTTCGAGCCTAGTTTGACATAATTGGATTCTTACTTCAAATCGAGCCTCATTCAACCCAATTGGAACCATAGTCTCGATTTGATCCTGACTAAACCCACTTGGATTCTTGCTCCGAATGGAGCCTCAATCGACTCAATTCGAGCCATGGTCTTCATTCGAGACTGACTTGACCCAGTTGGATTCCTACTCCAAATTAAGCCTCAGTCGACCCAATTGGAGCCATACTCTCCTTTTGATCCTGAATCGACCCAATTGGATTCCTGCTCTAAATCAATCCTTAGTCCACCTAATTGGAGCCCTACTCTCGTTTCACACCTAAGTCGAACCAGTTGGACTTATCCTCCAAATTGAGCCTTAGTCGACCCAATTGGAGCCACACTCTTGTTTTGACCCTAACTCGACCCAATTGGATTCCTACTCCAAATCAAGCCTTAGTCCATCCAATTGGAGCCCTGCTCTCGTTTCACACCTGACTCGAACCAGTTGGATTTGTCCTCCAAATTGAGCTTAGTCAACCCAATTGGAGCCACGCTTTAGTTTTAAGAATGACTCGACCCAATTGGATTTCTACTCCAAATCAATCCTCAGTTGACCTAATTAGAGCCATTATCTCATTTCGATCTTGACTCGACCTAATTGGATTCCTACTCCAAATCAAGCCTCAGTCGATCCAATTGGAGGTATGCTCTTGTTTGACGCCTGACTCAACCTAATTGGATTCCTACTCTAAATCGTGCCTTAGTGGACCCAATTGGAGCCATGGTCTTGATTCAAGTCCCACTTGTTCCAATTGGATTCCTGCACCGAATCGAGCCTTAGTCGACCCAATTGGAGCCATGGTCTTGATTCAAGCCTAACTCAAGGCAATTTGATTCTTGCTCCTAATCGATCCTCAATCGACCCAATTGGAGGCATGATCTTATTTCGGGCCTAACTCGACATAGTTGGATTTACGCTCAGAATCGAGCCTCGGTCGACCCAATAGGAGTTATGTCTTAGTTGGAGCCTAACTTAATGTAATTGGATTCCTGCTCCGAATCCATCCTCGGTCGAATCTCATTTGGAGGCATGATCTCGTTTCGAGCCTAGTTTGACATAATTGGATTCTTACTTCAAATCGAGCCTCATTCAACCCAATTGGAACCATAGTCTCGATTCGATCCTGACTAAACCCACTTGGATTCTTGCTCCGAATGGAGCCTCAATCGACTCAATTCGATCCATGGTCTTCATTCGAGACTGACTTGACCCAGTTGGATTCCTACTCCAAATTAAGCCTCAGTCGACCCAATTGGAGCCATACTCTCGTTTTGACCCTGAATCGACCCAATTGGATTCCTGCTCTAAATCAATCCTTAGTCCACCTAATTGGAGCCCTACTCTCGTTTCACACCTAAGTCGAACCAGTTGGACTTATCCTCCAAATTGAGCCTTAGTCGACCCAATTGGAGCCACACTCTTGTTTTGACCCTAACTCGACCCAATTGGATTCCTACTCCAAATCAAGCCTTAGTCCATCCAATTGGAGCCCTGCTCTCGTTTCACACCTGACTCGAACCAGTTGGATTTGTCCTCCAAATTGAGCTTAGTCAACCCAATTGGAGCCACGCTTTAGTTTTAAGAATGACTCGACCCAATTGGATTTCTACTCCAAATCAATCCTCAGTTGACCTAATTAGAGCCATTATCTCATTTCGATCTTGACTCGACCTAATTGGATTCCTACTCCAAATCAAGCCTCAGTCGATCCAATTGGAGGTATGCTCTTGTTTGACGCCTGACTCAACCTAATTGGATTCCTACTCTAAATCGTGCCTTAGTGGACCCAATTGGAGCCATGGTCTTGATTCAAGTCCCACTTGTTCCAATTGGATTCACACTTCAAATCGAGCCTTAATCGACCCAATTGGAGCCATGGTCTTGATTCAAGCCTAACTCAAGGCATTTTGATTCTTGCTCCTAATCGATCCTCAATCGACCCAATTGGAGGCATGATCTTATTTCGGGCCTAACTCCACATAGTTGGATTTACGCTGCGAATCGAGCCTTAGTCGACCCAATAGGAGTTATGTCTTATATGGAGCCTAACTTAATGTAATTGGATTCCTGCTCTGAATCCATCCTCAGTCGACCCTATTGGAGGCATGATCTCGTTTCGAGCCTAGTTTGACATAATTGGATTCTTACTTCAAATCGAGCCTCATTCAACCCAATTGGAACCATAGTCTCGATTCGATCCTGACTAAACCCACTTGGATTCTTGCTCCGAATGGAGCCTCAATCGACTCAATTCGAGCCATGGTCTTCATTCGAGACTGACTTGACCCAGTTGGATTCCTACTCCAAATTAAGCCTCAGTCGACCCAATTGGAGCCATACTCTCGTTTTGACCCTGAATCGACCCAATTGGATTCCTGCTCTAAATCAATCCTTAGTCCACCTAATTGGAGCCCTACTCTCGTTTCACACCTAAGTCGAACCAGTTGGACTTATCCTCCAAATTGAGCCTTAGTCGACCCAATTGGAGCCACACTCTTGTTTTGACCCTAACTCGACCCAATTGGATTCCTACTCCAAATCAAGCCTTAGTCCATCCAATTGGAGCCCTGCTCTCGTTTCACACCTGACTCGAACCAGTTGGATTTGTCCTCCAAATTGAGCTTAGTCAACCCAATTGGAGCCACGCTTTAGTTTTAAGAATGACTCGACCCAATTGGATTTCTACTCCAAATCAATCCTCAGTTGACCTAATTAGAGCCATTATCTCATTTCGATCTTGACTCGACCTAATTGGATTCCTACTCCAAATCAAGCCTCAGTCGATCCAATTGGAGGTATGCTCTTGTTTGACGCCTGACTCAACCTAATTGGATTCCTACTCTAAATCGTGCCTTAGTGGACCCAATTGGAGCCATGGTCTTGATTCAAGTCCCACTTGTTCCAATTGGATTCCTGCACCGAATCGAGCCTTAATCGACCCAATTGGAGCCATGGTCTTGATTCAAGCCTAACTCAAGGCATTTTGATTCTTGCTCCTAATCGATCCTCAATCGACCCAATTAGAGGCATGATCTTATTTCGGGCCTAACTCGACATAGTTGGATTTTTGCTCTGAATCGAGCCTTAGTCGACCCAATAGGAGTTATGTCTTAGTTGGAGCCTAACTTAATGTAATTGGATTCCTGCTCCGAATCCATCCTCAGTCGACCCTATTGGAGGCATGATCTCGTTTCGAGCCTAGTTTGACATAATTGGATTCTTACTTCAAATCGAGCCTCATTCAACCCAATTGGAACCATAGTCTCGATTCGATCCTGACTAAACCCACTTGGATTCTTGCTCCGAATGGAGCCTCAATCGACTCAATTCGATCCATGGTCTTCATTCGAGACTGACTTGACCCAGTTGGATTCCTACTCCAAATTAAGCCTCAGTCGACCCAATTGGAGCCATACTCTCGTTTTGACCCTAAATCGACCCAATTGGATTCTCGCTTTCCTAAATCAATCCTTAGTCCACCTAATTGGAGCCCTACTCTCGTTTCACACCTAAGTCGAACCAGTTGGACTTATCCTCCAAATTGAGCCTTAGTCGACCCAATTGGAGCCACACTCTTGTTTTGACCCTAACTCGACCCAATTGGATTCCTACTCCAAATCAAGCCTTAGTCCATCCAATTGGAGCCCTGCTCTCATTTCACACCTGACTCGAACCAGTTGGATTTGTCCTCCAAATTGAGCTTAGTCAACCCAATTGGAGCCACGCTTTAGTTTTAAGAATGACTCGACCCAATTGGATTTCTACTCCAAATCAATCCTCAGTTGACCTAATTAGAGCCATTATCTCATTTCGATCTTGACTCGACCTAATTGGATTCCTACTCCAAATCAAGCCTCAGTCGATCCAATTGGAGGTATGCTCTTGTTTGATGCCTGACTCAACCTAATTGGATTCCTACTCTAAATCGTGCCTTAGTGGACCCAATTGGAGCCATGGTCTTGATTCAAGTCCCACTTGTTCCAATTGGATTCCTGCACCGAATCGAGCCTTAGTCGACCCAATTGGAGCCATGGTCTTGATTCAAGCCTAACTCAAGGCAATTTGATTCTTGCTCCTAATCGATCCTCAATCGACCCAATTGGAGGCATGATCTTATTTCGGGCCTAACTCGACATAGTTGGATTTCTGCTCGAATCGAGCCTCAGTCGACCCAATAGGAGTTATGTCTTAGTTGGAGCCTAACTTAATGTAATTGGATTCCTGCTCCGAATCCATCCTCAGTCGACCCTATTGGAGGCATGATCTCGTTTCGAGCCTAGTTTGACATAATTGGATTCTTACTTCAAATCGAGCCTCATTCAACCCAATTGGAACCATAGTCTCGATTCGATCCTGACTAAACCCACTTGGATTCTTGCTCCGAATGGAGCCTCAATCGACTCAATTCGATCCATGGTCTTCATTCGAGACTGACTTGACCCAGTTGGATTCCTACTCCAAATTAAGCCTCAGTCGACCCAATTGGAGCCATACTCTCGTTTTGACCCTAAATCGACCCAATTGGATTCCTGCTCTAAATCAATCCTTAGTCCACCTAATTGGAGCCCTACTCTCGTTTCACACCTAAGTCGAACCAGTTGGACTTATCCTCCAAATTGAGCCTTAGTCGACCCAATTGGAGCCACACTCTTGTTTTGACCCTAACTCGACCCAATTGCATTCCTACTCCAAATCAAGCCTTAGTCCATCCAATTGGAGCCCTGCTCTCGTTTCACACCTGACTCGAACCAGTTGGATTTGTCCTCCAAATTGAGCTTAGTCAACCCAATTGGAGCCACGCTTTAGTTTTAAGAATGACTCGACCCAATTGGATTTCTACTCCAAATCAATCCTCAGTTGACCTAATTAGAGCCATTATCTCATTTCGATCTTGACTCGACCTAATTGGATTCCTACTCCAAATCAAGCCTCAGTCGATCCAATTGGAGGTATGCTCTTGTTTGATGCCTGACTCAACCTAATTGGATTCCTACTCTAAATCGTGCCTTAGTGGACCCAATTGGAGCCATGGTCTTGATTCAAGTCCCACTTGTTCCAATTGGATTCCTGCACCGAATCGAGCCTTAATCGACCCAATTGGAGCCATGGTCTTGATTCAAGCCTAACTCAAGGCATTTTGATTCTTGCTCCTAATCGATCCTCAATCGACCCAATTGGAGGCATGATCTTATTTCGGGCCTAACTCCACATAGTTGGATTTCTGCTCTGAATCGAGCCTTAGTCGACCCAATAGGAGTTATGTCTTAGTTGGAGCCTAACTTAATGTAATTGGATTCCTGCTCTGAATCCATCCTCAGTCGACCCTATTGGAGGCATGATCTCGTTTCGAGCCTAGTTTGACATAATTGGATTCTTACTTCAAATCGAGCCTCATTCAACCCAATTGGAACCATAGTCTCGATTCGATCCTGACTAAACCCACTTGGATTCTTGCTCCGAATGGAGCCTCAATCGACTCAATTCGAGCCATGGTCTTCATTCGAGACTGACTTGACCCAGTTGGATTCCTACTCCAAATTAAGCCTCAGTCGACCCAATTGGAGCCATACTCTCGTTTTGACCCTGAATCGACCCAATTGGATTCCTGCTCTAAATCAATCCTTAGTCCACCTAATTGGAGCCCTACTCTCGTTTCACACCTAAGTCGAACCAGTTGGACTTATCCTCCAAATTGAGCCTTAGTCGACCCAATTGGAGCCACACTCTTGTTTTGACCCTAACTCGACCCAATTGGATTCCTACTCCAAATCAAGCCTTAGTCCATCCAATTGGAGCCCTGCTCTCGTTTCACACCTGACTCGAACCAGTTGGATTTGTCCTCCAAATTGAGCTTAGTCAACCCAATTGGAGCCACGCTTTAGTTTTAAGAATGACTGGACCCAATTGGATTTCTACTCCAAATCAATCCTCAATTGACCTAATTAGAGCCATTATCTCATTTCGATCTTGACTCGACCTAATTGGATTCCTACTCCAAATCAAGCCTCAGTCGATCCAATTGGAGGTATGCTCTTGTTTGACGCCTGACTCAACCTAATTGGATTCCTACTCTAAATCGTGCCTTAGTGGACCCAATTGGAGCCATGGTCTTGATTCAAGTCCCACTTGTTCCAATTGGATTCACCTTGCCGAATCGAGCCTTAGTCGACCCAATTGGAGCCATGGTCTTGATTCAAGCCTAACTCAAGGCAATTTGATTCTTGCTCCTAATCGATCCTCAATCGACCCAATTGGAGGCATGATCTTATTTCGGGCCTAACTCGACATAGTTGGATTTCTGCTCTGAATCGAGCCTCAGTCGACCCAATAGGAGTTATGTCTTAGTTGGAGCCTAACTTAATGTAATTAGATTCTGCTCGAATCCATCCTCGGTCGACCCTATTGGAGGCATGATCTCGTTTTGAGCCTAGTTTGACATAATTGGATTCTTACTTCAAATCGAGCCTCATTCAACCCAATTGGAACCATAGTCTCGATTCGATCCTGACTAAACCCACTTGGATTCTTGCTCCGAATGGAGCCTCAATCGACTCAATTCGAGCCATGGTCTTCATTCAAGACTGACTTGACCCAGTTGGATTCCTACTCCAAATTAAGCCTCAGTCGCCCCAATTGGAGCCATACTCGTTTTGTCCCTGAATCGACCCAATTGGATTCCTGCTCTAAATCAATCCTTAGTCCACCTAATTGGAGCCCTACTCTCGTTTCACACCTAAGTCGAACCAGTTGGACTTATCCTCCAAATTGAGCCTTAGTCGACCCAATTGGAGCCACACTCTTGTTTTGACCCTAACTCGACCCAATTGGATTCCTACTCCAAATCAAGCCTTAGTCCATCCAATTGGAGCCCTGCTCTCGTTTCACACCTGACTCGAACCAGTTGGATTTGTCCTCCAAATTGAGCTTAGTCAACCCAATTGGAGCCACGCTTTAGTTTTAAGAATGACTCGACCCAATTGGATTTCTACTCCAAATCAATCCTCAGTTGACCTAATTAGAGCCATTATCTCATTTCGATCTTGACTCGACCTAATTGGATTCCTACTCCAAATCAAGCCTCAGTCGATCCAATTGGAGGTATGCTCTTGTTTGACGCCTGACTCAACCTAATTGGATTCCTACTCTAAATCGTGCCTTAGTGGACCCAATTGGAGCCATGGTCTTGATTCAAGTCCCACTTGTTCCAATTGGATTCCTGCACCGAATCGAGCCTTAGTCGACCCAATTGGAGCCATGGTCTTGATTCAAGCCTAACTCAAGGCAATTTGATTCTTGCTCCTAATCGATCCTCAATCGACCCAATTGGAGGCATGATCTTATTTCGGGCCTAACTCGACATAGTTGGATTTCTGCTTTGAATCGAGCCTCAGTCGACCCAATAGGAGTTATGTCTTTGTTGGAGTCTAACTTAATGTAATTGGATTCTGTCGAATCCATCCTCGCCGACCCTATTGGAGGCATGATCTCGTTTCGAGCCTAGTTTGACATAATTGGATTCTTACTTCCAAATCGAGCCTCATTCAACCCAATTGGAACCATAGTCTCGATTCGATCGACTAAACCCACTTGGATTCTTGCTCACGAATGGAGCCTCAATCGACTCAATTCGAGCCATGGTCTTCATTCGAGGCGACTTGACCCGGTTGGATTCCTACTCCAAATTAAGCCTCGGTCGACCCAATTGGAGCCATACTCTCGTTTTGACCCTGAATCGACCCAATTGGATTCTGCCTCTAAATCAATCCTTAGTCCACCTAATTGGAGCCCTACTCTCGTTTCACACCTAAGTCGAACCAGTTGGACTTATCCTCCAAATTGAGCCTTAGTCGACCCAATTGGAGCCACACTCTTGTTTTGACCCCTAACTCGACCCAATTGGATTCCTACTCCAAATCAAGCCTTAGTCCATCCAATTGGAGCCCTGCTCTCATTTCACACCTGACTCGAACCAGTTGGATTTGTCCTCCAAATTGAGCTTAGTCAACCCAATTGGAGCCACGCTTTAGTTTTAAGAATGACTCGACCCAATTGGATTTCTACTCCAAATCAATCCTCAGTTGACCTAATTAGAGCCATTATCTCATTTCGATCTTGACTCGACCTAATTGGATTCCTACTCCAAATCAAGCCTCAGTCGATCCAATTGGAGGTATGCTCTTGTTTGATGCCTGACTCAACCTAATGGGATTCCTACTCTAAATCGTGCCTTAGTGGACCCAATTGGAGCCATGGTCTTGATTCAAGTCCCACTTGTTCCAATTGGATTCCTGCACCGAATAGAGCCTTAGTCGACCCAATTGGAGCCATGGTCTTGATTCAAGCCTAACTCAAGGCAATTTGATTCTTGCTCCTAATCGATCCTCAATCAACCCAATTGGAGGCATGATCTTATTTCGGGCCTAACTCGACATAGTTGGATTTCTGCTCTGAATCGAGCCTCAGTCGACCCAATAGGAGTTATGTCTTAGTTGGAGCCTAACTTAATGTAATTGGATTCCTGCTCCGAATCCATCCTCAGTCGACCCTATTGGAGGCATGATCTCGTTTCGAGCCTAGTTTGACATAATTGGATTCTTACTTCAAATCGAGCCTCATTCAACCCAATTGGAACCATAGTCTCGATTCGATCCTGACTAAACCCACTTGGATTCTTGCTCCGAATGGAGCCTCAATCGACTCAATTCGATCCATGGTCTTCATTCGAGACTGACTTGACCCAGTTGGATTCCTACACCAAATTAAGCCTCAGTCGACCCAATTGGAGCCATACTCTCATTTTGACCCTAAATCGACCCAATTGGATTCCTGCTCTAAATCAATCCTTAGTCCACCTAATTGGAGCCCTACTCTCGTTTCACACCTAAGTCGAACTAGTTGGACTTATCCTCCAAATTGAGCCTTAGTCGACCCAATTGGAGCCACACTCTTGTTTTGACCCTAACTCGACCCAATTGGATTCCTACTCCAAATCAAGCCTTAGTCCATCCAATTGGAGCCCTGCTCTCGTTTCACACCTGACTCGAACCAGTTGGATTTGTCCTCCAAATTGAGCTTAGTCAACCCAATTGGAGCCACGCTTTAGTTTTAAGAATGACTCGACCCAATTGGATTTCTACTCCAAATCAATCCTCAGTTGACCTAATTAGAGCCATTATCTCATTTCGATCTTGACTCGACCTAATTGGATTCCTACTCCAAATCAAGCCTCAGTCGATCCAATTGGAGGTATGCTCTTGTTTGACGCCTGACTCAACCTAATTGGATTCCTACTCTAAATCGTGCCTTAGTGGACCCAATTGGAGCCATGGTCTTGATTCAAGTCCCACTTGTTCCAATTGGATTCCTGCACCGAATCGAGCCTTAGTCGACCCAATTGGAGCCATGGTCTTGATTCAAGCCTAACTCAAGGCAATTTGATTCTTGCTCCTAATCGATCCTCAATCGACCCAATTGGAGGCATGATCTTATTTCGGGCCTAACTCGACATAGTTGGATTTCTGCTCTGAATCGAGCCTCAGTCGAGCCAATAGGAGTTATGTCTTAGTTGGAGCCTAACTTAATGTAATTGGATTCCTGCTCCGAATCCATCCTCAGTCGACCCTATTGGAGGCATGATCTCGTTTCGAGCCTAGTTTGACATAATTGGATTCTTACTTCAAATCGAGCCTCATTCAACCCAATTGGAACCATAGTCTCGATTCGATCCTGACTAAACCCACTTGGATTCTTGCTCCGAATGGAGCCTCAATCGACTCAATTCGAGCCATGGTCTTCATTCGAGACTGACTTGACCCAGTTGGATTCCTACTCCAAATTAAGCCTCAGTCGACCCAATTGGAGCCATACTCTCGTTTTGACCCTGAATCGACCCAATTGGATTCCTGCTCTAAATCAATCCTTAGTCCACCTAATTGGAGCCCTACTCTCGTTTCACACCTAAGTCAAACCAGTTGGACTTATCCTCCAAATTGAGCCTTAGTCGACCCAATTGGAGCCATACTCTTGTTTTGACCCTAACTCGACCCAATTGGATTCCTACTCCAAATCAAGCCTTAGTCCATCCAATTGGAGCCCTGCTCTCGTTTCACACCTGACTCGAACCAGTTGGATTTGTCCTCCAAATTGAGCTTAGTCAACCCAATTGGAGCCACGCTTTAGTTTTAAGAATGACTCGACCCAATTGGATTTCTACTCCAAATCAATCCTCAGTTGACCTAATTAGAGCCATTATCTCATTTCGATCTTGACTCGACCTAATTGGATTCCTACTCCAAATCAAGCCTCAGTCGATCCAATTGGAGGTATGCTCTTGTTTGATGCCTGACTCAACCTAATTGGATTCCTACTCTAAATCGTGCCTTAGTGGACCCAATTGGAGCCATGGTCTTGATTCAAGTCCCACTTGTTCCAATTGGATTCACATAACGAATCGAGCCTTAGTCGACCCAATTAGAGCCATGGTCTTGATTCAAGCCTAACTCAAGGCAATTTGATTCTTGCTCCTAATCGATCCTCAATCGACCCAATTGGAGGCATGATCTTATTTCGGGCCTAACTCGACATAGTTGGGTTTCTGCTTTGAATCGAGCCTCAGTCGACCCAATAGGAGTTATGTCTTAGTTGGAGCCTAACTTAATGTAATTGGATTCCTGCTCTGAATCCATCCTCAGTCGACCCTATTGGAGGCATGATCTCGTTTCAAGCCTAGTTTGACTTAATTGGATTCTTACTTCAAATCGAGCCTCATTCAACCCAATTGGAACCATAGTCTCGATTCGATCTTGACTAAACCCACTTGGATTCTTGCTCTGAATGGAGCCTCAATCGACTCAATTCGAGCCATGGTCTTCATTCGAGACTGACTTGACCCAGTTGGATTCCTACTCCAAATTAAGCCTCAGTTGACCCAATTGGAACCATACTCTCGTTTTGACCCTGAATCGACCCAATTGGATTCCTGCTCTAAATCAATCCTTAGTCCACCTAATTGGAGCCCTGCTCTCGTTTCACACCTAAGTCAAACCAGTTGGACTTATCCTCCAAATTGAGCCTTAGTCGACCCAATTGGATCCATTCTTTAGTTTTGAGAATGACTCGACCCAATTGGATTTTTGCTCCGAATCGAGCCTCAGTCGACCTAATTAGAGCCATTATCTCACTTCGATCATGACTCAACCTAAATGGATTCCTACTCCAAATCAAGCCTTAGTCGATCCAATTGGAGGTATGCTCTTGTTTCACGCTTGACTTAACCCAGTTGGATTCCTACTCTAAATCGAGCCTTCGTAGACCCAATTGGAGCCATGGTCTTGATTCGAGTCCCACTTGCTCCAATTGGATTCCTGAACCGAATCGAGCCTTAATTGACCCAGTTGGAGCCATGGTCTCGATTTGAGCCTAACTCAAGGCAATTTGATTCTTGCTCCTAATCAATCCTCTATCAACCCAATTGGAGGCATGATCTCATTTCGAGCCTAACTCAACATAGTTGGATTTTCGCTCTGAATCGAGCCTCAGTCAACCCAATAGGAGATATGGTCTTAATTGGAGTCTAACTCAATGTAATTGGATTCCTGCTCTGAATTGATCCTCAGTCGACCCTATTGGAGGCATGATCTCATTTCGAGCCTACTTCAACATAATTGGATTCTGGCTTTGAATCGAGCCTCATTCGACCTAATTAGAGCCATTCTCTCGTTTCGACCCTAAATGGAACCAATAGGGTTCTTGCTCTGAATTAAGGATTAGTCAACCCAATTGGAGCTATGGTCTCTTTTCGAGCCTAACATGACCAAATTGGATTCCTACTCTGAATTGAGCCTTAGTCAACGTAATTGGAGCCATGGTCTCGATTCAAGCCTGACTCAACACAATTTGATTCCTGCTCCAAATTGATCCTTAGTCGGCCTAATTGGAGGTATGCTCTCATTTTGAGCCTGACTCGACATAATTGGATTTTTGCACCAAATCGAGCCTCAGTCTATCCAATTGGAGCCATAGTCTCGATTCGATCCTAACTCAACCCAGTTGGATTCTTGCTCCGAATGGAGCCTCAATCAACCCAATTTGAGCCATGGTCTTTATTCGAGACTGACTTGACCTAATTGGATTCCTGCTCCAAATCGAGCCTCAGTCAATCCAATTGGAGCCATAGTCTTGATTCGATCCTAACTCAACCCACTTGGATTTTTGCTCCGAATAGAGCCTCAATCAACCCATTTCGAAGCATGGTCTTCATTCGAGATGGACTTGACCTAGTTGGATTCCTGCTCCGGATCGAGCCTCAGCCGACCCAATTGGAGCCATACTCTCGTTTTGACCCTCACTTGATCCAATTGGATTCCTGCTCCAAATCAAGCCTTATTCGACCCAATTGGAGACCTATTCTATTTCACACCTGACTCAACCCAGTTGGATTTGTCCTCCGAATTAAGCCTTAGTCATCCCAATTGGAGCCATGCTTTAGTTTTGAGAATGACTCGACCCAATTGGATTCCTGCTCTGAATCGAGCCTTAGTCAACCTAATTAGAGCCATGCTCTCATTTTGATCTTGACTCGACCTAAATGGATTCCTACTCCAAATCAAGCCTCAGTCGATCCAATTGGAGGTATGCTCTCGTTTCATGCCTGACTCAACCCAATTGAATTCCTACTTTAAATCGAGCCTTAGAGGACCCAATTGGAGCCGTGGTCTTGATTCGAGTCCCACTTGTTCCAATTGGATTCCTGCACCGAATCAAGCCTTAATCAACCCAGTTGGAGCCACGGTCTTGATTCGAGCCTAACTCAAGGCAATTTGATTCTTGCTCCTAATCGATCCTCAATCAACCCAATTGGAGGCATGATCTCATTTCGAGCCTGACTCGGCACAGTTGGATTTCTATTCTAAATCGAGCCTCAGTCAACCCAATAGAAGATATGGTCTCAGTTGGAGCTTGACTCAATGTAATTGGATTCCTGCTCCGAATCAATCCTCAGTCGACCCAATTGGAGGTATGATCTCATTTCAAGCCTACTTCAACATAATTCAATTTTGACTTGGAATCGAGCGTCATTCGACCCAATTGGAGCCATGCTCTCGTTTCAACCTTAAATGGAACCAATAGGGTTCTTGCTCCGAATTAAGGCTCAGTCAACCCAATTGGAGCTATGGTCTCCTTTCGAGCTTGACACGACCAAATTGGATTCCTGCTCCGAATCGAGCCTTAGTCAACGCAATTAAAGCCATGGTCTCGATTTAAGCCTGACTCAACACAATTTGATTCCTGCTCCAAATTGATCCTTAGTCGACCTAATTGGAGGAATGCTCTCATTTCGAGCTTGACTCAACATAATTGGATTTTCACTCTGAATTGAGCCTCAATCGATCCAATTGGAACTATAGTCTCGATTTGATACTGACTCAACCCATTTGGATTCTTGCTCCGAATGGAGCCTCAATCGACCCAATTCAAGCCATGGTCTTCATTCGAGACTAACATGACCCAATTGGAATCCTGCTCTGAATTGAGCCTCAATTGACCCAATTGGAGCCATACTCTCGTTTTGACCCTGACTCAACCCAATTGGATTCCTGCTCCAAATCAAGCTTCAGTCCACCCAATTGGAGCCTTGCTCTCATTTCACACTTGACTCAAACCAATTGGATTTGTCCTCCAAATTGAGCCTTAGTTGACCCAATTTGAGCCACGCTTTAGTTTTAAAAATGACTCGACCCAATTGGATTTCTGCTCCAAATCGAGCCTCAGTCAACCTAATTAGAGCCATTATCTCATTTCGATCTTGACTCGACCTAAATGGATTCCTACTCCAAATCAAGTCTCAGTCGATCCAATTGGAGGTATGCTCTCGTTTCACGCCTGACTCAACCCAATTGGATTCCTACTCTACATCGAGCCTTAGTGGATCCAATTGGAGCCATGATCTTGATTCGCGTCCTACTCGATCCAATTAGATTCCTGCACCAAATCGAGCCTCAGTCGACCCAGTTGGAGCCATGGTCTCGATTCGAGCCTAACTCAAGGCAATTTGATTCTTGCTCCTAATCGATCCTCAATCAACCCAATTGGAGGCATGATCTCATTTCGAGCCTGACTCGACACAGTTGGATTTCTGCTTTGAATCGAGCCTCAGTCGACCCAATAAGAGCTATGGTCTTAGTTGGACCCTGACTCAATGTAATTAGATTCCTTCTTCGAATCGATCCTTAGTTGACCCAATTGGAGGCATGATCTTGTTTTGAGCCTAATTCGATATAATTGGATTCCTGCTTCGAATCAAGCCTCATTCGACCCAATTGCAACCATGCTTTCGTTTCGACCCTAAATGGAACCAATAGGATTCTTGCTCTGAATTGAAGCTCAGTCAACCTAATTGGAGGTATGGTCTCCTTTCGAGTTTGATACGACTAAATTGGATTCCTACTCTGAATCGAGCCTTAGTCGATGCAATTGGAGCCATGGTCTTGATTCGAGCCTGACTCAACACAATTTGATTCCTGCTCTAAATTGATCCTTAGTCAACCCAATTAGAGGTATGCTTTCATTTTGAAACTGACTTGACATAATTGGATTTTCACTCCGAATCAAGCCTCACTTTATGCAATTGGAGCCATAGTCTCGATTCGATCCTGGCTCAACCCACTTGGATTCTTGCTTCGAATGGAGCCTCAATTGACCCAATTCAAGCCATGGTTTTCGTTTGAGACTTACTTGACCCAGTTGGATTCTTGCTCTGAATCGAGCCTCAATCGACCCAATTGGAGCCATACTCTCTTTTTGTCCCTGACTTGACCCAATTAGTTTCCTGCTCCAAATCAAGCCTCAGTCAACCCAATTGGAGCCCTGCTCTTGTTTCATACCTAACTCAACCTTGTTGGATTTGTCCTTTGAATTGAGCCTTAGTTAACCCAATTGGAGCCATGCTTTAGTTTTGAGAATGACTCGACCCAATTGGATTCTTACTCCGAATAGAGCCCCAATTGACCTAATTAGAGCCATTATCTCGTTTCAAACCTGACCCAACCTAAATGGATTCCTACTCCAAATCGAGCCTCAGTCGACCCAGTTGGAGGTATGCTCTAGTTTCATGCCTGACTCAACCCAATTGGATTCCTACTCAAAATCGAGCCTTAGTGGAGCCAATTGGAGCCATGGTCTTGATTGAAGTCCCACTCGCTCCAATTGGATTTTTGCACTGAATCGAGCCTCAGTCGATCAAGTTGGAGCCATGGTCTCGATTTGAGCCTAACTCAAGGTGCCCAATTGGAGGCATGATCTCAGTTCGAGCCTGGCTCGATGTAGTTGGGTCTCTGCTCTGAATCGAGCCTCAGTCAACCTAATAGGAGCTATGGTCTTAGTTAGAGCTTGACTCAATGTAATTGGATTCCTGCTCCGAATCGATCCTCAATCGACCCAGTTGGAGGCATGATCTCGTTTCGAGCCTAATTCAACATAATTAGAATCCTACTTCGAATCGAGCCTTATTCGATCCAATTGGAGCCATGCTCTTGTTTCGACCCTGACACAAACCATTAGGAATCTTGCTCCGAATTGAGGCTTAGTCAACCCAATTGTAGCTATGGTCTCCTTTCGAGCTTGACACGACCAAATTGGATTCCTGTTCTGAATTGAGCCTTAGCTGATGCAATTGGAGCTATGGCCTCGATTCGAGCCTGACTCAACATAATTTGATTCCTACTCCAAATTGATGCTTAGTCGACCCAATTAGAGGTATGCTCTCATTTCGAGCCTGACTCGACATAATTGGATTTTTGCTCTGAATCAAGCCTCAGTCGATCCAATTGGAGCCATAGTCTTGATTCGATCCTGACTCAACCCAATTGGATTCTTGCTCCGAATGGAGCCTCAATCGATCTAATTCAAGCCATGGTCTTCATTCGAGACTAACTTGACCCATTTGGATTCCTGCTCTGAGTCAAGCCTCAATCAACCCAATTGGAGCCATACTCTCGTTTTGACCCTGATTAGACCCAATTAGATTCTTGATCTAAATCAAGCTTCAGTCGACCCAATTGGAGCCCTTCTCTCATTTCATAGCTAGTTTGACCTAGTTGGATTTGTCCTCTGATTGACCCTTAATCGACCCAATTGAAGCCACGCTTTAGTTTGGAGAATGACTCGACCCAATTGGATTCCTACTCCGAATTGAGCCTCGATCGACCTAATTAGAGCCATTATCTCATTTCGATCTTGACTCGACCTAAATGGATTCCTACTCCAAATAAAGCCTCAGTCGATCCAATTGGAGGTATGCTCTCGTTTCATGCCTAACTCAACCTAATTAGATTCCTACTCTAAATCGAGGCTTAGTGGACCCAATTAGAGCCATGGTCTTGATTTGAGTCTGTTGACCTCACATTGATTTTGATGATCACAAAATAATTAAGTTACTAATGAGTTTTGTGAAAAACTATAATGACATGCAAGCATACATGAATCACCAAGCTAAGCAAAATTGATTCCAAGCTCCTAAATGGGTTTATGGTTCAAGAATATTTTTCTATAGAAGATCAAGATCAAAGAAGAAGTTTTCAAGCTCAAATCAAGTGAAACTCAAGTGGTTGGCAAGTTATCAAATGAAGAAAGTTCAAGTCATGAGAGCTAAGGCACTTATCTTGCCCAATGCAATGAGTTCTCTTAGCCTTGGAACAAGTTTTCAAGTTTTGGAGGCATTAGTTAACTCCCATGGCAGTTACTGGTACTTAGAATGGAAGTTTGAAGCCTTTAGCTACTACCTTGCAAGCTATCAGGTCAAAACTATGCCATAAGAGAATTAACAGTGAGTTTTTCCAAGTTAGTCGACTAATTAGTTGACTACTATGGCCAAACAATGAAGAATTTCAAGTTAGTTGACTCATTAATCGACTACCGTTGGCAGAACAGTGAAAGTTTTCAAGTTAGTCGACTCAGTAATCAACTACTATGGGTAAAATAGTGAAGAATCCAAAATTAGTCAACTCTAGAGTCGACTATTGTGGCCAGAATAGAGAAAAATCCCAAGTTAGTCGACTACAGAGTCGACCAACTTTCTGGGAAGCCCAGTAACGGCTAGTTCTGATATTCCAACGGTCACAAACGGCTAGTTTAATATTCTAATCCTGCAATAAACTATAAATACTCATAAATGAAATGGATTAGCAAGAGATTGGGAGTATTTTTGAGGGCTTACAAGTGGGAAAAAGAGAGGAAAACAAAAGAAAAATTCAGCTTTCTCTCATTTGAAAAGTGACTGTGCTGCAGAGTTTGAAAACTCATTGAAGCCCATTCAAAGCTCCTTCCAACCACTCCAAAAGCTTCTTCAAGTGCTCGTAACTCCAGCAATCAAAGAAGAGAAGTTCATTTAAGGGAGGAAAGCTTTAAAATCTATAAAGTACTATTATTGCTTTTATTTGCTCATTAAGGAGCTATACTTTCTGACATTATTTTTTCTTGCATGCTGTTTGAGTTTCAATTTGGTTGAAACTTGTGTAGGGTGTGCCAAACCCTTAATTGATGAGTTGTAAAGGCTCCTTTGTGCCTGAAAAATAAGAAGCTAGCTGTGATAGCTAGGAAAAGGCTTCCTTGTGCTTGGAAAATAAGAAGCTAGCTGCATTAGCTAGGTTTATAATCGTTTGTGAAACGATTAGTGGAGGAAATTCCCAAGGGGTTCTTGGGAAGTGGTGTAGGTGCAAGGATTGGTACCGAACCACTATAAATTTCTGTGTTTGCATGTGGTTAATTGCTTTTAGTGTTGTTTGCTCTTTCAATCATCACTTCACTCTTACATAGATTTTATTGATTTGAAAAAGTGCACATATTTGTCAAAAATTTTCAAAGAACTTAATTCACGCCCCCTCTTAGGTTGCTTAACTGAGCAACAAGTGGTATCAGAGTTAGTGCTCTTGCCCTCATTTGTCTTAACCGATAAAGAGTTAAAGATCCATGGCAACCCAAGTAGGTTCTATGTTGACTGAAGGTCAATCCACTAATAGACCACCTCTATTCATTGGCACAAATTACACATAATGAAAAGCTAGAATGAAAATCTTTATTCAAGCACTTGACTATGATCTCTGGAGCATCATAGTTAATGGCCTTCACACACTCATTCTCAGAACTAATGGTCTTGATGTTCCCAAATCGGAAGCGGATTGGGATGATCATGACAAGAAAATGGCACAATTAAATACTAAGGCCATGAATGTTTTGTACTACTCTTTAGATGCTAATGAATTTAATCATATATCTACTTGCATATCAGCTAAAGAGATCTAGGATAGACTAGAAGTCACCCATGAAGGTATAAATCAAGTAAAAGAGTCTAAAATTAATATGCTTGTATACAAATATGAATTGTTTAAAATGGAATAGAATGAGTCTATTACTGATATGTTTACATTTTTTACTGACATAGTTAATGGACTCAAAAGCCTTGGAAAATCTTATACTAACAGTGAACTTGTGAGAAAAATTCTTAAATCTTTGTCCAGGTCTTGGGAAGCTAAAATGACAGCCATCCAGGAGGCAAAAGATCTCAACATCCTTCCTCTAGAAGAGCTTATGGGATCCTTGATGACCCATGAGATCCAAATCAAGAAACATCTGGATGAAGAGGAAACCAAAAAGAGGAGGACCATGGTCCTAAAATGTTCAAATCAAAAGGAGGAAAGTGATGAGTCCTCTGCAGAAAGTGAAGGATATGATGAGCTTGCTCTCATCACAAGAAAATTCAAAAGATTCATGAAGAGAAAGAAATAAGGAGTTAAGAGGAGGCCACTGTTGAAAGGAGAATTCAGCAAAGAAAAAGAAAAAGAGCAACCTCTTATTTGCTATGAATGTAAGAAACCGGGACACTTTAAGGCTGATTGTCCTCAACTAAAGAAATGTCCTAAAAAGGTTAAAAAGAAAGCTATGATGGTAACCTGGAGTGACAGTGAAGATACAAGTTCATATGAAGAGAAGCAAGAAATGACAAACCTGTGTCTCATGGCATGTGAAGAGGAGGTAAACTCTAACTCTCAAACTGATTTCACATTCATTGAGTTACAGGATGCCTTTTATGATTTACTCGCTGAATTCAAAAAGTTAGGTGTCAAAAATAAAGATTTAAAAAATTAAATCTAAAATTTGGCTTTTGAAAAAGAAAAGCTCTCAAATGAAAAATCTATTTTAACCTAGGAAAATCAGAATTTGAAAAATGAAGTAAATAAACTTAAGCCCATGGTTGACAAGTTCACCCTAAGTTCTACAAAACTACAAATGATTCTTAAAAATCAAAGGGTTATTTTCAATAAAGCTGGATTAGACTATAATTGCTTGAAGAAACAGAAGTTTTTGAAAAACATATTTGTTTCCCCAAATGATCTACCTAAAATTACTTGTTTTAAGTATGGTAAACTAGGACATAAAGCCTATGCTTGTCATTCTCATATTGACAGAAATTTTAAAAAGATTTGGGTTACAAAAGGAACCATCCCTGCTAACCCCAAAGGACCCAAGAAAGCTTGGGTACCTAAAAACATGACTTAAATTTGTGGGTGCAGGTGTGTCTTGTGACTCAAAACACAAAGAGAAGATGGTACTTAGACAACGGGTGCTCAAGATACATGACGAGTGGTGAATCTCAATTCATCACTTTGGAAGTAAAGAATGGTGGAGTGGTTACCTTTGGAGATAATGCTCAAGGAAAGATCATTGGCATTGGTAAAATTGGTATCACTTCCTATACTTTTATAGACAATGTACTTCTTGTTAATGGTTTGAAACATAATTTGCTAAGTATTAGTCAATTATGTGATAAAGGCTTTAAAGTTATTTTTGAGTTATCTCTTTGTATGGTTACAAATCCTACTAATGATAGCATGAAATTTGTTGGTCATAGGCATGGAAATGTTTACATTGTAGATCTGAATAAGCTAAATGACCAAAATATGGAATGTCTAGTTGCCATGAACTCTAAGTTTAACAAAACTGGCTGGTTGTGGCATCGTAAACTTGCTCATGTTAGCATGGATTTGCTTTCTAAATTAATCAAAAGAGATTTAGTTAATGGTTTGCCAAAATTAAATTTTGAAAAGGATAAAATTTATGATGCTTGCCAATTTGAAAAACAAACTAAAGTTTCTTTTAAATCTAAAAATGTGGTTTCAACTTCGAGACCTTTGAAACTTCTACATATGGATTTGTTTGGACCAACTAGAACCACAAGTTTAGGTGGTAAATGCTATGGCTTTATGATTATAGATGATTTCTCTCATTTTACTTGGGTTTTATTTTTAGCAAGCAAAGATGAAGCTTTTTTTGCATTTTTAAAGTTTTTCAAAAAAACTACAAATGAAAAAGGTCTTCAAGTTTTATCTATTCACAGTGATCATGGAAAAGAATTTGAAAATCAGAATTTTGAAAGTTTTTGCAATGAAAAAGAAATTAACCATAATTTTTTTGCACCTAAAATCCCTCAACAAAATGGTGCAGTTAAAAGAAAAAATAGGACTCTTGAAGAAATGGCCCGAACCATGTTGTGTGAAAGCAATCTTCCAAAATATTTTTGGGCTGAAGCAATTAATATAGCATGCTATGTTTTAAATCGAGCCTTGATTAGGCCAATTTTGAAAAAGACCCTCTATGAGCTTCGGAAAGGTAGAAAACCAAACATTGGATACTTTTATGTTTTTGGATGTCGATGTTTTATCTTGAACAATGGCAAATATAATCTTGATAAATTTGATGCCAAATCTGATGAAGGAATTTTTCTTGGATACTCTTCTAGCAACAAAGCATATAGAGTTTTTAATAAGAAAACCTTAGTGGTAGAAGAATCCATTCATGTAGTATTTGATGAAACTAATGATCTTCCATCAAGAAAGAAAGAAGTAGCTGATGATGTAGGATTACTTAAAGAGAGAGTGCAAGAGACCACACTAAAGGAGAAAAAAAGCTTAAATGATCAAATCAATCAAGAAGATAGCATTGAAGCACTTCAACAAGCTGAACCATCAGGTACACAAGAATTGGAAAGGGAGTGGAGGTATGTTCACAATCATCCTAAAGAACTTATCATTGGTAGTCCATCACAAGGGGTAAGAACTAGATCTTCATATAGAGATGCATGCAATCATTTAGCTTTTATTTCACAAATTGAACCTAAATGTTTTGATAAAGCTAAAGATGACCTTGATTGGATTAATGCTATACATGAAGAGTTAAATCAATTTGAAAGAAATATTGTATGGACTTTAATTGGTAGACCAATAGATCACCCCATAATTGGCACTAAATGGGTTTTCAGAAATAAATTAGATGAACATGAAAACATTATTAGAAATAAGGCAAGAATGGTAGCTAAAGGTTATAATTAAGAAGAATGCATTGATTTTGATGATACCTTTGCACCTGTTACTAGATTAGAAGCCATTAGATTATTACTTGCATTTTTGCATGTTTCATGAATTTCAAATTATTTCAAATGGATGTTAAGAGTGCATTTTTAAATGGATATATTGCTAAAGAAGTATATGTAGAACAACCATCTAGATTTAAAAATCATGAACATCCAAACCATATTTTAAAATTGAACAAAGCTTTATATGGTTTGAAATAAGCTCCCCGGACTTGGTATATTAATCAAGTTTTGATAAGTAATAATTTCATTAGAGGAAATGTAGACACCACATTATTCCTATGTAGATGATATCATTTTTGATGCTACTAATGAACTCTTGTGTCAAGATTTTGCTAAGCTCATGCAGGGAGAGTTCGAGATGATCATGATGGAAGAACTCAACTATTTTCTTGGACTTCAAATTAAGCAAACTAAAGATGGAATCTTCATCAACCAAAGTAAGTATACAAGAGCGATTCTAAAGAAGTTTGGCATGAAGAATTCCAAGTGTGCTGGTACCCCTATGAGCTCCTCATGCAAACTTGACATGAATGATAGTGGTAAAAATATAGATTTAAAGCTTTATAGAGGTATGATAAGTTCTCTTTTATATTTAATTACCAGTAGACCACATATTTTATTTAGTGTATGCATGTGTGCAAGATTTCAAGCAAATCCTAAAGAAGCACATTTAAATGTTGTTAAAAGAATTTTGAGATATTTAAATGGCACTAAAAATCTTGGACTTTGGTATGATAAACACTCTTCTATTGATTTGATTAGTTATTCTGACTTTGATTTTGCTGGTTGTAAAATTGACAGAAAATCAACTAGTGGAACTTGCCAATTTTTAGGAGTTAACTTAATCTCCTGGTTTAGCAAGAAATAAACTTCAGTAGCTTTGTCTACAGTTGAGGCTAAATACATAGCTGCTGGGAGTTGTTGTGCTCAAATCTTGTGGATTAAGCAACAACTATAAGATTATGACATCAAACTTAAGGACATTTCCATAAAATGTGATAATACTAGTGCCATAAATTTAACTAAAAACCCAATTCAGCACTCTAGGACAAGCATATTGAAATTAAACATCATTTTATTAGAGATCATGTTCAAAATAGAGATATAATTCTTGATTTTGTTAGTACTGATAAGCAATTAGCTGATATTTTTACAAAACCCCTTGATGAAAATAGTTTTTATGAAATTAAAAAAGAACTTAGTATGTTTGACCCCTTGATAAAATGAGTTAGCTAGATAGATTGATTTTTTAAATTTTTTCTGGGCAAGTTTTTAATGATTAAAAATCATAATAATTAGCCCAACTGACCCCTCTAGATGACCTCATAACATGCATAACCTTTAGAGTCCATTTTGCATAAAAATCCTTAAAATTTTTTGGACCCTACATCTTTTTTCTGAAACTAGGCAACCGGGCAGTCGGCTAATGGAAGTTATCCAGCTCAATAGCCGACTAACTGGCCCAGTCGCTCAGTTTATAAGAGGAACCGAGCAACTATTCCTCTTCTTCTCCCAAATTTCTTCCTCAATCTCTCCAGATTTCTTCCCAGAGCCTAGATCCCTTCAAATCCTCCTCTCCACCCTTGCTAGATTCCTTCTTCTCTTCCAATCGTGTGCCCTAGCGTGATGGCTTCACGGGCAAGGATCCCCCACGCTCGACAAGGAGAAGCATCAGAGGACATGCATGAGAGAACCGCACCTCTCCCGGCCTTGCCTCCTTCCTCCCGTGTCTCAGGGATCCAATCCCTGTCCACGAGGCCCATCTCCAATGGGCAGGTGGTCAACTTCAGCTTCCTTGCTCGTGAAGGGTTCACCATTGGAAGGATGCTTCAATAGAGAGGATGGTCTTACATGTGCAAGACTAAAGTTCCAATCTATCCATCTTCGGTAAAAGAGTTCTACCAAAATTTCTCTGTTGATTTCATATCTGCATCATCAATGGTGGAGGGAGTTAGCATCGAGCTAGACCATGCCACCATTGGAAGTGTTCTAAGAGTGCCGGTTGGTGGGATTTGGGATGATTTTCTTGAGGGAAGGGCACACAGGATTGAAGCTGTTCGTAGTGTTGATGATGGGGAGGGGATAGATAGAGTACTCGCCAACTCCCTGAGTGTTGAGATGAGGCTTCTCCATCATATCATATCTAGGATCTTCATTTCTCGTGCTGGGAGTTTCCACTTGGTCATTGAGAGAGATCTGTGTTTGATGTATCACATTGTCAGTGACACCCCATTTGACTTCCCAGAGCTGAGTTGACTATGTGGAGAGAGACAGTCAACAGAGTCAAGATTGCCCTTCCATATGGTATGCTCCTCACCCACTTCTTTAAACACTTTGGAGTAAGACTAAGGGGTGAAGAGACAACCAAGTTGTACCATTCGGATGTATACAATGAGCATTCTCTTCGCCGAATGGGGTTTGTGAAAGTTGGTGGTTGGTGGACTAGAGGAAGGGGCAGGGAGGATGAGGTTGATGAGGCAGCTGAGGGTCCATCTTTATCTTCACATAACGATGCAGGACCCAACTCTGAGCAGCTTCCTGAGGAGCCCCCTGCGCCACAGAGGATTTCAGTTGAGCTTAGTTAAGATCAGCTGCAGTACGTCGTGAGGGAGGTGACCTCATTTATCTCCAGCAGAAGCTCAGTGGTGCAGGCACCAAATTGGGACAAAGGTTTCAGGGTTCCTTATGGATCTCTGATTTATGAGAGTTCTTTTCTTTATTCTTAGAGTCCTTGTCAAGTCCAATTATGTTAGTTAGCCTGGTTCATTGTTGGAATCCAGGAATTGGTCAAGTGTCAAGTATTATTTTCTTTCATTGAGTCCTGTAATAAGTCAAGAGAAGGTTCACCTTGAAGGCCCAAGAGAAGACCCATCAACCATGCAATGACACATGTCTTGGACTACTTCAGGACACATAGCATCACTAGAGCAGAGCAAGGAGCCGGCCCACATTAATTTAGCAAGGAATCTAGGTGCCAATACCCTCCTTCCTCATTTCTTCATGCCGCCCACCCTTATATGGAAGCTTTTGGGAGCCCATTGACTTTCACACTTATCATGTGGTCCCCTAGCAAGCATCTATGGAAGAAATTGGCTGCCCTCTCTCTAATTGTAAGATCTTCACGCACCCCAGATGGAAGAAGGTTGCCGCTCAGTCAAAGATGGCAGGAGGAATCAAGGGGTGCCCACTCTTTCCCTCTCTCAAGTGGTCCCCCTCCTCTACAAGCTTGAAAATTGTAGCCACTCTCTCTTTTTAGTCATCTCAGATGAAGCATGCAGAGATCCCTACCTCCCCAAGAAGAATCACATGCCATACATTATAATTCATGTCAACAATGTACTTAAAATGAATGATTTAACTTGTATTGACATGAAAGGGTTAATAAAAAGACCTTTCCCTTGTAATAGAAAAAAAAAACCATTAAGAAGAAAATTCTGAAGTTTTTTTTTTATTGCTGTGAAGGCTCTGGTACTCTAGGAAGGAGTGGGTGTGAAGCCCTTAGTGTTTCCTTTCATCTTCTCTAGTCTCCCCCAAACCCAAACCCTAGCTGCCCCCTCCAAAAACCTTAAAACAACCTTGTCGCCAACCACAGGCCCCCATCTCCTCTTGCTACACTTTGCAGGCCATCGAACCTCCTCCTCGCTGTTGCATGCCCTCCAGAGCAACCTCGACCAGTGAGTCTTCGGTCCGAAAGTCCACCTTTTAGAGGGATTCATGAGCCGAAGAGGAAGTCGCCCTTGCCTCCAGAATCGAGATCAGGATACCTTCCAGCAAAAGTTAGCCTCATTGTCCAGATTCTGATCTCTAGCTGAGGGATCTTATCGACAGCCTTTTAAGAGAATCATTGTCTGGTAAGTTACCGTCCCTCTCCTCTTAAGTTCTGATTTAATGAAAGAATAGAGCATGTTCTAACCGAAAGTTTCTCAACTTCCACGATACTGACTGTCTTGGTTATCTTAAAAGTTCTATCTCTCGTATTGTTGCTTTCATGCCTGTCTAGTTTATCTAGTCTAACTCAATTTTTTTTTCTCTGAGAGTTCTTTTTTTTGGATCATTAGCCAACTGAATTTTAGTTTAAAATCATAATTAATCTGCTAAATCCCAGCATCCTCTTTACCTGCATCGTGCTGCATCACTCAGGGGATAGTAGTTCATCTATTGGTGAGTTCATGATGATACCCCACATTTCTATAGTAAATGAGACATTGTCCCAAATGATGATGAGATTGGAGAGACTAGAGCACTCAATGAACATTTTGAATAGAAGGTTGCTGCTATAGGAGATGAGAGACCATGGGACCGAATCGAGCCATGACTCAAAGGAGATTGCCCGCATGTCTAAGGAGATGAGACAGTTGCGAGCTTAGATCATGGCCTTTGGTCGGAGATCTAAGAGACTAGAGATGTCCATTGGCCTTCTTCATTATCTAGTCTCGATAATTAGTGATCAGCTGGCTTCCGTAGCATTTAAGGCCACCTTCTCAGCCCTTTCAGCCTCCTTCACAGCCTGCTCACCCTCATGCTAGGCCACCTTATGCATCTTACCGCCCTTTTTTAGAAGGACGTGGCACTGGATCATCTACTTAGCCCTCTGTTGTATCATCCTCAGATGAGAAATAGTTTAGGTTGCTTTGATTGATTAGAATGTACTAGGTTGCTTGTTTGTATTAGAACTTAGAATGTTTGTATTAGCACTTAGTGTATTATGCTGTTTTGTATTTTATCTTTGTTATGAAATCTTGTGTATGAAATTATCTGCTTAATAAAATGTTCATTTTTATGAAATTTTGTAGACTCTATTTCTCAATTCAAATATTACTTCTGTGAATTCTTTTTACTTTAGTTTATGTATCATGAAAATCCTAAAATTGAACTATCAAGGGGGAGACATTCAAAATTAAGTGCATGACTTTTTACATCCTTTTTGTTGATGATAAAAGGAGGGAGAAAAGAGACCAAAGAGTTTAAGCACATATCTAAAAGGAGAAGAATTCTTATTCATCATGTTTCAGGAAGTTTTCAAAAATTCAGAAAGTTTTCAAAAGTTTCATCATCTTCCAAAAATGTTTCAGTAAAATTCTCAAAATGTTTCATAAATGTTTCAGTGTTTCAGTAAGGTTTTCAAAATGTTTCAGCATGTTTCAATAAAGTTTTCAAAAGTTTAGCATTTTTAAAAGAGAATAATGTAAGCCTATGTTTAGGGGGGAAAAATTGCAATACATAAAATTTTTCAGCAAATTTCAACTTTTCAAGGGAAAGAAGAAAGTTTTTTTTTAGTTTAAGAGTAAGATTGATTTTGCAACAAAAAGGAGGAGAAGAAACTTGTTGTTTTCACTTAAGTTTTACTTACATTTAAAACAAATAAGCTCTCCTTAAAATCTGCTTTTAAATTGAAACTTTTGGTACCAAAAATCAAAATTTTGGCACACTATGAAAAATTTTGGCATGCTTTTGGCACATACCAAAACTCTGAATTTTAGAATTAAAATTGTAATTTTAGCACAAAGACTCAGTTTATTGGTACAAAACTTTATTTCCAGCACATAACTCTTGTTTTTGGCACCAAATTCAGTCTTTTGGCATAAAATTCATCTCTTTATCACAAAATTCAGAATTTTAGCTTAAAATTTAGCTTTTTGGCATGAAACTCTCCTTAAATCTCTTCAAAAATCTGATTTCTCTGAATTTGAACATGAAAAATGCTTGTCACATTGTTTTTAAAGGCTCTGATACAAAATTCCAACTTTTTTGCACATATCCTCAATTTTGGCACATATTTTAAAGTTTTTGGTACAAATCCCGCATATGAAACTGATTCCTGAATCTTCTCCTGACATGAGCTAAATTGTCTCAACTCTATGTCAAGTTCAATTTTGTATTGTTTTAACTTGTGAAGATTATTATTTCATTCCCATATTTAATGGTTTTGTCATCATCAAAAAGGGGAAGATTGTTGGCCTCACATTGATTTTGATGATCACAAAATAATTAAGTAAGACTAATAAGGTTTGTGAAGAACTAAAATGAAATGCAAGCATACATGAATCACCAAGCTAAGCAAAATTGATTCCAAGCTCCTAAATGGGTTTATGGTTCAAGAATAATTTTTCTATAGAAGATCAAGATCCAAGAAGAAGTTTTCAAGCTCAAATCAAGTGAAACTCAAGTGGTTGGCAAGTTATCAAATAAAGAAAGTTCAATTCATGAGAGCTAAGGCACTTATCTTGCCCAATGCAATGAGTTCTCTTGGCCTCGGAACAAGTTTTCAAGTTTTGGAAGCATTAGTCAACTCACACGGCAGCTACTGATACTTAGAATGGAAGTTTGAAGCCTTTAGCTGACTACCTTGCAAGCTATCAAGTCAAAATTGCGCCGCAAGAGAGTTAACAGTGAGTTTTTCCAAGTTAGTCGACTAATTAGTCGACTACTATGGCTAAACAGTAAAGAATTTCAAGTTAGTCGACTCATTAGTTGACTACTCTAGGCAGAACAATGAAGGTTTTCAAGTTAGTCAACTAAGTAGTCGACTACTGTGGGCAGAACAGTGAAGAATCCAAAGTTAGTCGACTCTAGAGTCGACTATTGTGGCCAGAACAGAGAAAAATCCCAAGTTAGTCGACTACAGAGTCGACTAACTTTCTGGAAAGCCCACTAACGGCTAGTTCTGACATTCCAACGGTCATAAATGGCTAGTTTAACATTCCAATCCTTCAATAAACTATAAATACTTATAAATGGGATAGATTAGCAAGAGATTGGGAGTATTTTTTAGGGATTACAAGTGGAAAAAAGAGAGGAAAACAAAAGAAAAATTCAGCCTTCTCTCATTTAAAAAGTGACTGTGCTACAGAGTTTGAAAACTCATTGAAGCCCATTCAAAGCTCCTTCTAACCACTCTAAAAGCTTCTTCAAGGGCTCATAACTCCAGCAATCAAAGAAGAGAAGTTCATTTAAGGGAGGAAAGCTTCAAAATCTGTAAAGTACCATTATTGCTTTTATTTGCTCATTAAGGAGCTGTACTTTCTGAAATTGTTTCTTCTTGTATGCTGTTTGAGTTTCAACTTGGTTGAAACTTGTGTAGGGTATGCCAAACCCTTAATTGATGAGTTGTAAAGGCTCCCTTGTGCCTGTGAAATAAGAAGCTAGCTGTGATAGCTAGGAAAACGCTCCCTTGTGCCTGAGAAACAAGAATCTAGCTGAGTTAGCTAGGTTTATAATCGTTTATGAAATGGTTAGTGGAGGAAATTCCCAAGGGGTTCTTGGGGAGTGGATGTAGGTGCAAAGATTGGCATCAAACCACTATAAATTTTTGTGTTTGTGTGTGTTTAATTGTTTTTGGTGTTGTTTTCTCTTTTAATCATCACTTCACTCTCACACAGATTTTATTGATTTAAAAAAGTGCACATATTTGCCAAAAATTTTCAAAGAACCCAATTCACCCCCTCCTCTCTTGGGTTGCTTAGCTGGGCAACAGAGTCCCTCTCGTTCTAACTGGATTCTTGCACCAAATCGAGCCTCAATCGACCTAGTCGGAGCCATGGTCTCGATTCGAGCCTAACTCAAGGCAATTTAATTCTTGCTCCTAATCGATCCTCAATCAACCCAATTGGAGGCATGATCTTATTTCGAGCCTTACTCGACACAATTGGATTTCTACACTGAATCGAGCCTTAGTCGACCCAAAAGGAGCTATGGTCTCAGTTGGAGCCTAACTCAATGTAATTGGATTCCTACTCTGAATTGATCCTCAGTCGACCCAATTGGAGGCATCATCTCATTTCAAGCCTAGTCAACATAATTGGATTCCTACTTTGAATCGAGTCTCATTCGACCCAATTGGAGCCATGCTCTTGTTTTGACCCTAATACGAATCGATAGGATTCTTGCTCCGAATTAAGGCTCAGTCAACCCAATCGGAGCTATGGTCTCCTTTCGAGCCTAGCACGACCAAATTGGATTCTTGCTCCGAATGGAGCCTTAGTTGACGCAATTGGAGCAATGGTCTCGATTCGAGCCTGACTCAACACAATTTGATTCTTGCTCCAAATTGATCCTTAGTCGACCCAATTAGAGGTATGCTCTCATTTCGAGCTTGACTCGACATAATTGTATTTTCGCTACGAATCCAGCCTCAGTCGATCCAATTGGAGCCATAGTCTCAATTCGATCCTGACTCAACCCATTTGGATTCTTACTCTGAATTGAGCCTCAATCGACCCAATTGGAGCCATGCTCTTCAATTGAGACTGACTTGACCCAGTTGCATTCCTTTTCCGAATCGAGCCTCAATCGACCTAATTGTAGCCATACTCTCGTTTTGACCTTGACTTGACCCAATTGGATTCCTGCTCCAAATCAAGCCTCAGTCCACCCAATTGGAGCCCTGCTCTCATTTGACACCTGACTCGAACCAATTGGATTTGTCCTCCAAATTGAGCCTAGTCGACCCAATTGGAGCCATGCTTTAGTTTTGAGAATGACTCGATCCAATTGGATTTCTGCTCCAAATCGAGCCTCAGTCGACCTAATTAGAGCCATTATCTCATTTCGATCTTGACTCGATCTAAATGGATTCCTACTCCAAATCAAGCCTCAGTCGATCCAATTGGAGGTATGCTCTCATTTCATACCTGACTCAACCCAATTGGATTCCTACTCTAAATCGAGCCTTAGTGGACCCAATTGGAGAAATGGTCTTGATTCGAGTCCCACTTGCTCCAATTGGATTCCTGCACCGAATCGAGCCTCAGTCGACCCAGTTGGAGCCATGGACTCGATTCGAGCTTAACTCAAGGCAATTTGATTCTTGCTCCTAATCGATCCTCAATCAACCCAATTGGAGGCATGATCTTATTTCAAGCTTGACTCGACACAGTTGGATTTCTGCTCTGAATCGAGACTCAGTCAACCCAATACGAGCTGTGCTCTTAGTTGGAGCCTAACTTAATGTAATTGGATTCCTGCTCTGAATCAATCCTCAATCAACCCAATTGGAGGCATGATCTTGTTTCGAGCTAGTTTGACATAATTGGAATCCTACTTCGAATCGAGCCTCATTCGACCCAATTGGTGCCATGCTCTTATCTCAAGCCTGACATGACCAAATTGGATTCCTACTATGAATCGAGCCTTAGTCAATGCAATTGGAGCTATGGTCTCGATTTGAGCTTGACTCAACACAATTTGATTCCTGCTCCAAATTGATCTTTAGTCGGCCCAATTAGAGGTATGCTCTCATTTTGAGCCTGACTTGACATAAGTGGATTTTCGCTCCAAATCGAGCCTCAGTCAATCCAATTAGAGCCATAGTCTCAATTCGATCCTCACTCAACCCAGCTGGATTCTTGCTCTGAATGGAGCCTCAATCAACCCAATTGGAGCCATGGTCTTTATTTGAGACTGACTTAACCTAGTTGGATTCCTGCTCCGAATCAAGCCTCAGTCGACTAATTGGAGCCATAGTCTCGATTTGATCTTAACTCAACCCACTTGGATTCTTGCTCTGAATGGAGCCTCAATCAACCTATTTGAGTCATGGTCTTCATTCGAGACGGACTTGACTAGTTGGATTCCTGCTCCGAATCAAGCCTTAGTCGACCCAATTGGAGCCATACTCTCATTTTGACCTTGGCTCAGCCTAATTGGATTCCTTCTCCAAATCAAGCCTTTGTCAACCCAATTGGAGCCCTGCTCTCGTTTCACACCTGACTCGACCCAGTTGGATTTGTCCTCCAAATTGAGCCTTAGTCGACCCAATTGGAGCCACGCTTTAGTTTTGAGAATGACTCGACCCAATTGGATTCCTAGTCCAAATCGAGCCTTAGTCAACCTAATTAGAGCCAGCTCTCATTTCGATCTTGACTCAACCTAAATAGATTCCTACTCCAAATCAAGCCTCAGTCGATCCAATTGGAGGTATGCTCTCGTTTCATGCCTGACTCAACCCAATTGGATTCCTATTCTAAATCAAGCCTTTGTGGTCCTAATTGGAGCCATGGTCTTGATTCGAGTCCCACTCGCTCCAATTGGATTCCTGCACCGAATCGAGCCTCAGTCAACCCAGTTGGAGCCATGGTCTCGATTCGAGCCTAACTCAAGGCAATTTGATTCTTGCTCCAAATCGATCCTCAATCAACCCAATTGGAGGCATGATCTCATTTCGAGCCTGACTCAACACAGTTGGATTTCTACTCTAAATCGAGCCTTAGTTGACCCAATAGGAGCTATGGTCTTAGTTAGAGCCTGACTCAATGTAATTGGATTCCTGCTCCGAGTCAATCCTTAGTCGACCCAATTGGAGGCATGATCAAATTTCGAGCCTAGTTCAACATAATTGGATTCTTGCATCGAATTGAGCCTCATTCAACCCAATTGGAGCTATGCTCTCATTTCAACCCTAAATGGAACCAATAGAGTTCTTGCTCCAAATTGAGGCTCAGTCAACCCAATTGGAGCTATGGTCTCCTTTCGAGCCTAACAAGACCAAATTGGATTTCTGCTCCAAATCGAGCCTTAGTCGATGCAATTGGAGCCATGGTCTCGATTTGAGCCTGACTCAACACAATTTGATTCCTGCTCCAAATTGATCCTTAGTCGACCCAATTAGAGATATGCTCTCATTTCGAGCCTTACTCAACATAATTGGATTTTCGCTCTGAATCGAGCCTCAATCGATCCAATTGGAGCCATAGTCTCGATTCGATCCTGACTCAACCCACTTGGATTCTTGCTTCGAATGGAGCCTCAATCGACCCAATTCGAGCCATGGCCTTCATTCGAGCCTGACTTGACCCAGTTGGATTCCTGCTCTGAATCGAGCCTCAGTCGATCCAATTAGAGCCATACTCTCGTTTTGACCCTAACTCGACCTAATTGGATTCCTGCTCCAAATCAAGCCTCAGTCCATGCAATTGGAGCCTTGCTCTCGATTTGCACTTGACTCGACCCAATTGGACTTGTCCTCCAAATTGAGCCTTTGTTGACCCAATTAGAGCTACGCTTTAGTTTGGAGAATGACTTGACCCAATTGGATTCCTACTTCGAATCGAGCCTTAGTCAACCTAATTAGAGCCATGCACTCATTTCGATCTTGACTCGACCTAAATGGATTCCTGCTCCAAATCAAGCCTCAGTCGATCCAATTGGTGGTATGCTCTTGTTTCATGCCTGACTCAACCCAATTGGATTCCTACTCTAAATCCAGCCTTAGTGGACCCAATTAGAGCCATGGTCTTGATTCGAGTCCTGCTCGCTCCAATTGGATTCCTGCACCGAATCGAGCCTCAGTCGACCCAGTTGGAGCCATTGTCTCGATCTAATTCTAACTCAAGCCAATTTGATTCTTGCTCCTAATCGATCCTCAATCAACCCAATTGGAGGCATGATCTCATTTCGAGCTTGACTGGACACAGTTGGATTTCTGCTCTGAGTCGAGCCTCAATCGAACCAATCTCAGTTGGAGCCTATCTCAATGTAATTGGATTTCTGCTCTGAATCGATCCTCAGTCGACCTAATTGGAGGCATGATCTCATTTTGAGCCTAGTTTGACATAATTGGATTCCTGCTTCGAATTGAGCCTCATTCGACCCAATTGAAGCCATGCTCTCGTTTTGATCCTAAATGGAGCCGATAGGGTTCTTGCTCCGAATTGAGGCTCAGTCAACCCAATTGGAGCTATGGTCTCCTTTCGAGCCTAACACGACCAAATTGGATTCCTGCTCCTTAGTCGACGTAATTGGAGCCATGGTGAGCCTGACTCAACACATTTTGATTCCTGCTCCAAATTGATCCTTAGTCGACCCAATTAGAGGTATGCTCTCATTTCGAGCTTGACTTGACATAATTGGATTTTTGTTCCGAATCGAGCCTCAATCGATCCAATTGGAGCCATAGTCTTGATTCGATCCTAACTCAATCCACTTGGATTCTTGCTCCGAATGGAGCCTCAATCGATCCAATTTGAGCCATGGTCTTCATTTGAGACTCGCTTGACCCAGTTGGTTTCCTGCTCTGAATCGAGCCTCAATCGACGCAATTGGAGCCATACTCTCGTTTTGACCCTGACTCAACCCAATTGGATTCCTGCTCCAAATCAAGCCTCAGTCCACCCAATTGGAGCCCTACTCTTATTTTACACCTGACTCGACCCAGTTGGATTTGTCCTTCGAATTAAGCCTTTGTCGACCCAGTTGGATTTGTCCTCCGAATTAAGCCTTTGTCGACCCAATTGGAGCCACGCTTTAGTTTTGAGAATGACTCGACCCAATTTGATTCTTGCTCCGAATCTAGCCTCACTCGACCTAATTAGAGCCGTGCTCTTGCTTCTATCTTGACTCGACCTAAATGGATTCCTACTCCAAATCGAGCATTAGTCAACCCAATTGGAGATATGCTCTTGTTTCATGCCTAATTCAACCCAATAGGATTCCTACTCTAAATCGAGTCTTAGTGGACCCAATTGGAGCCATGGTCTTGATTCGAGCCTGAGTCAACACAATTTGATTCCTACTCCAAATTGATCCTTAATCGACCCAATTAGAGGTATGCTCTCATTTTGAGCCTGACACGACATAATTGGATTTTTGCTTTGAATCGAGCCTCAGTCGATCTAATTGGAGCCATAGTCTTGATTCGATCCTAACTCAACCCACTTGGATTCTTCCTCTGAATGGAGCCTCAATCAACCCAATTCGAGCCATGGTCTTCATTCGAGATGGACTTGACCAGTTGGATTCCTACTCTGAATCGAGCCTTAGTCGACCCAATTGGACCCATACTCTCATTTTGACCCTGGCTCGACCTAATTGGATTCCTACTCCAATCAAGCCTTTGTCAACCCAATTGGAGCCCTGCTCTCGTTTCACACCTGACTCGACCCAGTTGGATTTGTCCTCCGAATTGAGCCTTAGTCGACCCAATTGGAGCCATGCTTTAGTTTTGAGAATGACTCGACCTAATTGGATTCCTACTCCGAATTAAGCCTCACTCAACCTAATTAGAGCCATACTCTTGTTCAATCTTGACTCGACCTAAATTGATTCCTACTCCAAATCGAGACTTAGTCGACCCAATAGGAGGTATGCTCTTGTTTCATGCCTGATTCAACCCAATAGGATTCCTACTCTAAATCGAGCCTTAGTGGACCCAATTGGAGCCATGGTCTCGATTTGAGCCTGAGTCAACACAATTTGATTTCTGCTCCAAATTGATCCTTAGTTGGCCCAATTAGAGGTATGCTCTCATTTCGAGCCTGACACGACATAATTAGACTTTCGCTCCGAATTGAGCCTTAATTGATCCAATTAGAGCCATAGTCTCGATTCGATCCTGACTCAACCCACTTGGATTCTTGCTCCGAATGGAGCCTTAATCGACCTAATTCAAGCCATGGTCTTCATTTGAGACTGACTTAACCCAGTTGGATTCCTGCTTCGAATTGAGCCTTAATCGACCCAATTGGAGCCATACTCTCGTTTTGACTCTAACTCGACCCAATTGGATTCCTGCTTCAAATCAAGCCTCAGTCCACCCAATTGGAGCCTTGCTCTCGTTCACAATTGACTCGATCCAGTTGGATTTGTCCTCCGAATTGAGCCTTAGTCAATCCAATTGGATCTATACTTTAGTTTTGAGAATGAGTCTACCCAATTGGATTCCTGCTCTGAATCGAGCCTCACTCGACCTAATTAGAGCCATGCTCTTGTTTCGATCTTGACTCGACCTAAATGGATTCCTACTCCAAATGGAGCCTTAGTCGACCCAATAGGAGGTATGCTCTTGTTTCATGCCTGATTCAACCCAATAGGATTCCTGCTCCGAATTGAGCCTTAGTCGACCTAATTGGAGCTATGATCTCGATTCGAGCCTAAGTCAACATAATTTGATTCCTGCTCCAAATTGATCCTTAGTCTACCCAATTAGAGGTATGCTCTCATTTCGAGCCTGACTCAATATAATTGGATTTTCACTCCAAATTGAGCCTCAATCGATCCAATTAGAGCCATAGTCTCGATTCGATCTTGACTCGACCCACTTGGATTCTTGCTTCGAATGGAGCCTCAATCGACCTAATTTGAGCCATGGTCTTCATTCGAGACTGACTTGACCCAGTTGGATTCCTGCTCCGAATCGAGCCTCAATCGACCCAATTGGAGCCATGCACTCCTTTAGAGCCAACTCCTCCCAATTGGATTCCTTCTCCAAATCAAGCCTCAGTCAACCCAATTGGAGCCTTGCTCTCATTTCATACCTGACTCGACCCAGATAGATTTGTCCTCCGAATTGAGCCTTAGTCGACCCAATTGGAGCCACGCTTTAGTTTTGAGAATGACTCGACCCAATTGGAGCCTAAAAGAGCTGTGCCCTAAAAGCCATTTGCAATCTGTATTGTGATAGGGTTTCTTTTGTTCTTCCAAATCATGTACATGATATTTTGGTTATAAATAAAAGGCATTATGTTTTATCATTTGCTGCTTCTTATAATTATGATGAACCCCATAGATTAGGGCAATGGTTTTAGGGCTATGATAAGATCATACCAGTGAGACTTAAAATGCTAAAACCCTAATCTAAAACATTCTCATTTGTTGGTACATTGAGTTGAGGATCAATGTTACCAGAAAGACTGGCACATCTTATGTTTGTTCGATGTAGAGGGTGATTGATCTCACAATCACTTATGTGAGACACTAATACAAAGATGTGGATGCTCATTAGAGGAATGAGTTCACTGAATTGACCTACCAAGAGAACATCTTATGGATACTTACTTATTTATCAAAAGATGATTCTCTAAGTGAGAGTTGTGCAAGTGATCCTTGAACCTGAGATCACCATAGTATCTTATGCACATGAATCCATGTTTTGGTTTATACTCATTCACGACATTAAGTTGTGTATGAGGTATTCTGGATATGGTGGATTGTGTATGAAGATTGTGAGTAGATCAACAAGGAATCAATCACTTCTAGTAAGAGAAGATCACATCCTATTTGCTCTAATCTTATGATGATTCAGGAAGTCTTTGATCAAAGTAGAATGAAAAATTAGAAAGAATTTCTAATGTTTCATTAATTGAATTATCATTGAAGATTAAGAGAGATATGAATAAGTAATTGAGTTTAACATTGATCCATACTCATATACTTATTTGGGATGCAGTATGATTGAAGGATTGAATTGCACAGTAACTTGCCACTGAAGGGTATGTTTGGTATGTCCACCAAATTTCATATCTTCCAGGTAGACACGATATGTTGCTAGACGTCAATCTTGTCTTGTAGCTTTGATTGAATTAAAGAGTTTAATTTGATCAATAACTAGAAAGGGTTCTAATTGTCAAGTTTGGGATCGCACTGATTGGACCTATAAGGATTAGAAATGTTCTAATCATGATAGGTCAACTTGCACCCACACCTACTGCTGGCTAGATGTGGAACCCAATGGGTCACACACAAAAGGAACTAATCAAGGGTCTAATTGGATTAGATCATATTTGCAGGATAGATATGCTAGCACGTATTGCAAACCCTAGCTCCTGATTCGAATTAGATTCGATCCTGATTCTTATATTAGGTTAATCTAATATGATTAGATCATGACCTAATATGGGTTGGCCAAGAGTTGAAACCTAATTGGCTTGATCTGGACCATTGGATGGCTTTTTGGATGAAGGACCTAGACCATTGGTTGTTGCCTGAATCTGGACCACTGGTTGTTGCCTGAATCTGGACCATTAGTTGGCACCTAAATCTGAACCAATGGATAATGCCTTAATCTGGACCATTGGATTATCATGAAATAAGTGTGGGGTGAGGTTATCAGCATGAGAAGGCTGATAGCATAGAGCGGATATGTCTTTCTGCTCTCTCTAAGATGCGCCCCTCCCCTTAGCGCCTTATCATGATGAGGCGCTACCCTTGGGACACGCCTCATCATGATGAGCTGTGTGGATGCGATGCATCCCTTGATGATGCATCCCTCTACCTCTTATAAATAGGAGTGTGTCGGGGTTTAGATGAATTGAATCCATCTGAAGAGAAATCAATTCCCTCTCTTTCTTATTTTATTTCTCTTATATGTCTTGTCCTAAACCAAGACAAGGAGGTCTTCTTCAGAACAAGACCTAAACCAGGACAAGGAGGTCTTCTTTAGAACAAGAGGCTTTGAAGGATTTTTTGTAAGAGAAAGAAAATTAGAAGGGAAAGAAAGCAAGCTAATCAAATCCTTTGGAAAGATTAAGCATCAAGGATCAAAGTTTTGAAGGAGCTAGAGTCTTGAACCCAGTTTCTGTGTGGATCAACATTGGAGGGTGAACACTTGTGTACCTTGTGGTTACTCCAACATATTGGATTTAGCGTTACAGGTATTCTTCTTATCCTACATTTACTATTTATTCATTTGATTGTTACCGTTAAGGAGATCTTGGCTATTAAGGGTTTCATGTAAATAGATCTCATTAAAAAATTTATGAAAACTATATGCTTCCACTGCACTCTTAGGCATGCACAAGAAACCCTAATAGTGGTATTAGAGCAATCCTTAACTGGTGCAATCAAATGATCATGCATGTTATAGGATCATTAAAATGTTATGTGATAGCAATATTAGATATCATGATATGTAACATGTTCATTAAAATGCTATGTGATAGCAATATTAGATATCATGATATGAAGCATGTTCATTAAAATGCTATGTGATAGCAACATTAGATATGAAGCATATTCATTAAAATGCTATATATGTCTATAGAAAATTGTTATGTGATAGCAATAATATATTCAAATATCTTGATATGAATCATATAAGATATGATCAAGCATGTTCGTATTCCTTGATATGCTTGCTTCTTGCATAAGAAATGCAAAGTATATGGAATGTGCTAAGAGACCAGAAAGCCCTCACATAAAATTATATTAAGTCACAGTGTAAAAATACTTTGAGTTGACCCATTTTAGAACAATTGACTGAGTTGGTGTTTAGGAAAGCACTCAAGGTGGTTACTTAATTAGGACCTTACTCTCTGAGCAAGGGGAGCCTCCCACCTGCTTACCTGGCCAACTATTTAATTGTCTTTTATGGATAAGCTTATTGTTGATAAAACACTACTCTGAGCCTTCCTTCATGCCTAGACATTATTTTGTCAAGATCCATGCTAGTTTGTTTTGTACACACAAGGCTGGTTATAGGGACTGATATAATATTGTCTTGTTGCATAAAGATGCTTGCATCATATTTTAATATGTTGCTTTGTTGTGTACCCACAAGGGCAGCATTATTCAAATATGATTGTATAGAAATGAAGGGTCTGACTTAACTAAAACATTATAGTTTGTTGTGTACCCACAAGGTTATGAATGTTTTAGAGGACAAGATAAAGTTGAGAATTGCATGAGATGCAATTGGAAAGAGTTTCCTACCTTTGAACTCATAAAGGTTTGTTGTGTACCCATAAGGCTTTTATGAGGAATTAGGATCTTAACCCCACTAAGAAAAAATTAGCATTTTTCTCGTTTATCATAGGAGGGCTATGATAAGTCAATAAAATAGTGGAAGTAACAATTAGATAAAAATCCTTGTCTAATTGTATACATATCATCATGATTGGTCTGCTTATGTTAGTTTTGTTCTTTGTTTATGTAGAATTAAATCTGTATTAAATGGCTTCTTCACTATCACTGAGAGGCATCTTAGATGCTAACAAGTTGACCGGTCCGAATTATGTGGACTGGTTGAGGAATCTTAAGATTGTTCTCACACAAGAGAAACTTTCCTATATACTTGAAAACCCTAACCTAGCATCAGCTGGGGATGATGCTACTGAAGAGGAGGTTGTCACAAATAGAATGTGGAAAAATGACAGTTTGACTATCAAGTGTATCATGCTGGCCTCTATGAGTAACGAGTTACAAAGGCAATATGAAAGCATAGACACTCACTCTATACTTCTTAATTTGAAGGAATTATATGGAGAACAAAGTAGGACTGCTAGATATGAGATATCTAAGCGATTGTTTTGTGCTAGAATGAATGAAGGGACATCCGTACAAGACCATGTTCTTATGATTATAGACTTAATTACTCGATTGAGTCAATTGGGTTTTGCTATGGATAATGAACTTAGTCTGGATTTGATCCTGCAATCACTTCCCAAGTCATTCTCTCAGTTTGTTGTGAATTATCACATGAACAAGCTAAATACCTCCTTGCCTGAGCTGTTAAATATGTTGAAGACAACTGAAGCCCACATCAAGAAGGAAAAGGGTCCGATCCTTCTTGTTGGTAGGGGCTCTAAAAAAAAGTCAAGCAGTAAGGGTTCTAAAAAGAGGTTGAATCCTAAAAGAAGCATCAAGAAAAAGAAAGGAAAGAAGATCTCAGGACCTGGTACTTATTTCCACTGCGGCAAGGAAGGCCACTAAAAAAGGAATTGCAAGAGTTTTCTTGTAGCTGTGAAGCCTGATGCAATAGTTGCATCAAAAGGTATGTTTGTGTTACATGCTAACTTGTCATTAAATTCTTCAAAATTTTAATTCTTAGGTATTGGATACCAACTGTGGTTTTCACATATGCAAGTCATTGCATGGACTACAAAAAATTAGAAGTTTGAAGGAAGGTGCTTCAAGCTGTTCGGTGCTGAAGGAGAGTCCCTTCAGGCAGATCTAAAGGTGGAATCGTACTCTATTAGATATGATATGGTCCATGATGTGCTTTACGGATCTTCCTATTTCCTTCTAAGGATTTGCCCTAGAGTCTGTTGCATATATTTTGAACAGGGTACCTTCTAAGTCTGTACCTAGCACTCCATATGAGATATGGAGAGGAAATAAGCCAAATCTTAAGTATTTTAAGATATGGGGCTGTCAAGCTTATGTCAAAAGAAATTTTGGACATAAGCTAAGTGTTAGATCAGATAGGTGTATATTTGTAGGTTATCCTAAAAACAGTATAGGATATATCTTCTATAATCCTACTGAACATAAGATTGTTGTTGGTAGGCATGCTATTTTCATGGGGAAAGAGTTTTTCCTAGAAAAGGGCAAGGATAGAAGAATTGAACTTAAAGAAGTTCATGACCTACAAATTGAGACAAATGATATTCCTTAACCAATGTACCCATAGATGAGGTACAACCATAACACACATCTCCTCTCCGAAGGTCAGATAGAATACGAAGAGCACCTGAGAGATATGGGTTTATCATAGAAAATGATGAAGCCCACATCATTGAGAATGATGATCCACTGACCTATTTGAAAGTTGTCATGAGTAGCGACTCTGACAAATGGCTGGAGGCCATGAAATCCAAAATAGATTCTATGTATACCAACCAAGTGTGGACTTTGGTTGATGCACTTGAGAGTGTAACCCCTATAGGTTGCAAATATAAGAAAAAGATTGGAGCTGATGGCCAAGTAGATACATATAAGGCCAGGCTAGTGTGGCAAAAAGTTTCAGACAAAAACAAGGAATTGACTATGATGAAACTTTTTCACCAGTAGCTATGCTCAAGTCTATTCAGATTATGCTTGCAATAGCTACATATTATGATTATGAAATCTAGCAGATGGATGTCAAAACTGTATTCCTTAATAGTCATCTTGAGGAAGAGGTTTATATGACTCAGCTAGAAGGATTTGTCTCAAGTGGGAGAACAAATCAAGTATGCAGGCTTAAGAAATCCATTTATGGATTAAAACAAGTATCAAGGAGTTGGAACATCCATTTTGATATGACAGTCAAAGAGTTTGGCTTTATCAAAAATATGGATGAACCTTGTGTGTATAAGAAGACAAGTGGGAGTGCTATTATCTTTTTAGTATTATATGTAGATGACATACTTCTCATTGGAAATGATGTTTCAATGTTGCAATCGGTCAAGACTTGGCTATCAAAAGGGTTTTCTATGAAAGACTTGGGTGAAGCATCCTATATACTAGGTATAAAGATCTATAGGGATAGATCTAAAAGGATGCTAGGCTTATCCTAGTCAAGGTACATAGATAAAGTACTGAAAAGATTCAGCATGGATGGGAGTAAAAGAGGTTACTTACCCATAAGTCATGACATACATCTCTCTAAGAAGATGTCTCCTAAGACACCTGAAGAGAGGAATAGAATGAGTACTATTCCATATACATCGATAGTAGAGTCAATAATGTATGCTATGCTATGTACCAGGCCTGACGTTGCTTATGCCTTGGGTATAACAAGTAGGTTTTAGGCTGATCCAGGGGAGGATCATTAGAAAACAGTGACAAGCATTCTCAAGTACTTGAGAAGGACTAAAGATGTTTTTCTAGTATATGGAGGATCAGAATTAAAACTAGAAGGATATTCAGATTCTAGTTTTCAGTTAGATCCAAATGATAGCAAGTCCATTTCAAGATATATCTTTACTCTGATGATGGAGTAGTGAGCTGTAAGAGTTCCAAGCAGCAGACTATAGCTGACTCCGTTACTCAACCAAAGTACATTGCTGTAAATAAAGCAACTAAGGAAGTTGTTTGGATGAAAAAGTTCATCATAAAGTTGGGTGTGGTTCCTAAGATTGCTGAACCAGTACCAGTTTATTATGAAAACACTGGAGCTATTGCACAAGCAAAGGAACCAAGGTCTGATCATAGATCTAAGCACATTCTAAGACACTTCCACCTCGTTCGTGAGATTGTCGAAAGGAAAGATATCAAGATTGAACGAGTAAATACAAAGAACAATCTAGCAGACCCATTCACTAAAGCTTTACCTCAGCGGCAATTTGATCGCCACCTCGATTGTATGGGATTAAAATATAAGAGCGATTGGCTTTAGTGCAAGTGGGAGAATGAAAGAGTTGTGCCCTAAAAGCCAATCGCAATCTGTATTGCGATAGGGTTTCTTTTGTTCTTCCAAATCATGTACATGATATTTTGGTTATAAATAAAAGGCATTATGTTTCATCATTTGCTACTTCTTATAATTATGATGAACCCCATAGATTAGGGCAATGGTTTTAGGGCTTTGATAAGATCATACCAGTGAGACTTAAAACCCTAAAACCCTAATCTAAAACATTCCCATTCGTTGGTACATTGAGTCGAGGATCAATGTTACTAGAAAGACTGACATATCTTATGTATACTCGATGCAGAGGGTGATTGATCTCACAATCACTTGTGTGAGACACTAATACAAAGATGTGGGTGCTCATTAAAGGAATGAGTTCACTGAAGTGGCCTACCAAGAGAACATCTTATGGATACTTACTTATTTGTCAAAAGATGATTCTCTAAGTGAGAGTTGTGCAAGTGATCCTTAGACCTGAGATCACCATAGTATCTTATGCACATGAATCCATCTTTTAGTTTACACTCATTCACGACATTAAGTTGTGTACGAGGTATTTTGGATATGGTGGATTGTGTATAAAGATTGTGAGTAGATCAACAAGGAATCAATCACTTCTAGTAAGAGAAGATCACATCCTATTTGCTTTAATCTTATGATGATTCAGGAAGTCTTTGATCAAAGCAGAATGAAAAATTAGAAAGAGTTTCTAATGTTTCATTAATTGAATTATCGTTGAAGATTAAGATAGATATGAATAAGTAATTGAGTTTGACATTGATCCATACTCATATACTTATTTGGGATGCAGTATGATTGAAGGATTAAATTGCACGATAACTTGCCACTGAAGGGTATGTTTGGTATGTCCACCAAATTTCATATCTTCCAGGTAGACACGATACGTTGCTAGACGTCAATCTTGTCTTGTAGGTTTGATTGAATTAAAGAGTTTAATTTGATCAACAATTAGAAAGGGTTCTAATTGTCAAGTTTGGGATCGCACTGATTGGACCTATAAGGATTAGAAATGTTCTAATCATGATAGGTCAACTTGCACCCACACCTACTGCTAGCTAGATGTGGAATCTAATGGGTCGCACACAAAAGGAACTGATCAAGGGTCTAATTGGATTAGATCATATTTGCAGGATAGACATGCTAGCACGTGTTGCAAACTCTAGCTCTTGATTTGAATTAGATTCGAACCTGATTCTTGTATTAGGTTAATCTAATATGATTAGATCATGACCTAATGTGGGTTGGCCAAGAGTTGAAACCTAATTGGCTTGATCTGGACCATTGGATGGCTTTTTGGATGAAGGACCTAAACCATTGGTTGTTGCCTGAATCTAGACCATTGGTTGTTGCCTGAATCTGAACCATTAGTTGGTGCCTGAATCTAAACTATTGGATAACGCCTTAATCTTGACCATTAGATTATCATAAAATAAGTGTGGGGTGAGGTTATCAGCGTGAGAAGGCCGATAGCGTAGAGCAGATACATCTTTCTGCTCTCTTTGATATGTGCCCCTCCCCTTAGCGCCTTATCATGATGAGGCGCTACCCTTGGGACACGCCTCATCATGATGAGCCATGTGGATGCGATGCATCCCTTGGTGATGCATCCCTCCACCTCTTATAAATAGGAGTGTGTCTGGGGTTCAGATGAATTGAATCCATCCGAAGAGAAATCAATTCTCTCTCTTTCTTATTTTATTTCTCTTATATGTCTTGTCCTAAACCAAGACAAGGAGGTCTTCTTCAGGACAAGAGGCTATCTTGTCCTAAACCAAGACAAGGAGGTCTTCTTCAGGACAAGACCTAAACCAGGACAAGGAGGTCTTCTTTAGGACAAGAGGCTTTGAAGGGTTTTTTTATAAGAGAAAGAAAATTAGAAGGAAAAGAAAGCAAGCCAATCAAATCCTTTGGAAAGATTAAACATCAAGGATCAAAGTTTTGAAGGAGCTAAAGTCTTGAACCCAGTTCCTGTGTGGATCAACGTTGGAGAGTGAACACTTGGGCACCTTGTGGATATTCCAACATATTGGATTTAGCGGTACAGGTATTCTTCTTATCCTACATTTACTATTTATTCATTTGATTGTTACCGTTAAGGAGATCTTGGCTATTAAGGGTTTCATGTAAATAGATCTCATTAAGAAATTTATGAAATCTATGTGCTTCCACTGCACTCTTAGGCATGAACAAGAAACCCTAACAGAGCCATGGTCTCGATTCGAGTTTGACTCAACACAATTTGATTCCTGCTCCAAATTGATCCTTAGTCAGCCCAATTAGAGGTATGCTCTCATTTCGAACTTGGACATAATTGTATTTTTGCTCCGAATCAAGCCTCAATCGATCCAATTGGAGCCATAGTCTCGATTCGATCTTGACTCAACCCAATTGGATTCTTGCTCCGAATGAAGCCTTAATCGACCCAATTTGAGCCATGGTCTTTATTCGAGACTGACTTGACCCAGTTGGATTCCTGCTCTGAATTGAGACTCAGTCGACCCAATTGGAGCCATACTCTCATTTTGACCCTAACTCGATCCAATTGGATTCCTACTCCAAATCAAGCCTCAATTGATCCAATTGGAGCCCTGCTCTCATTTCACACCTGACTCAACCTAGATGGATTTGTCCTCCAAATTGGGCCTCAGTCGACCCAATTGGAGCCACACTTTAGTTTTAAGAATGACTCGATCCAATTGGATTCCTACTCCGAATCGAGCCTCAGTCAACCTAACTAGAGCCATGCTCTCATTTCAATCTTGACTCGACCTAAATGGATTCCTACTCAAAATCAAGCCTCAGTCGACCCAATTGGAGGTATGCTCTCGTTTCATGCCTGACTCATCCCAATTGGATTTCTACTCTAAATCAAGCCTTAGTGAACCCAATTGGAGCCATGGTCTTGATTTGAGTCCCACTTGCTCCAATTGGATTCCTACACCGAATCGAGCCTCAGTCGACCCAATTAAAGACATACTCTCATTTTGACCCTAACTCGACCCAATTGGATTCTTGCTCCAAATCAAGCCTCAGTTGACCCAATTGGAGCTCTCCTCTCGTTTCAGACTTGACTTGACCTAGTTGGATTTGTCCTCCGAATTGAGCCTTAGTTGACCCAATTGGAGCCACACTTTAGTTTTGAGAATGACTTGACCCAATTGGATTCCTACTCTGAATCGAGCCTCAGTCAATCTAATTAGAGCCATGATCTTGTTTCAATCTTGACTCGACCTAAATGGATTCCTACTCCAAATCGAGCCTCAGTCGACCCAATTGGAGGTATGCTCTCGTTTCACGCCTAACTCAACCCAATTGCATTCCTATTCTAAATCAAGCCTTAGTGGACCCAATTGGAGCCATGGTCTTGATTTGAGTCCCACTCGCTCCAATTGGATTCCTGCACCGAATTGGGCCTCAGTCAACCTAGTTGGAGCCATGGTCTCGATTTGAGCCTAACTCAAGGCAATTTGATTCTTGCTCTTAATCGTTCCTCAGTCTACCCAATTGGAGGCATGATCTCATTTCGAGCCTAACTCGACATAGTTGGCTTTCTACTCTGAATCAAGCCTTAGTCGACCCAATAGGAGCTATGGTCTCAGTTGGAGCCTGCCTCAATGTAATTGGATTCCTGCTCCGAATCGATCCTTGGTCAATCCAATTGGAGGCATGATCTCATTTTGAGCCTAGTTCAACATACTTGGATTCCTGTTTCGAATCGAGCCTCACTCGATCTAATTGGAGCCATGCTCTCATTTCGACCCTAACATGAACCAATAGAATTCTTGCTCTGAATTGAGGCTCAGTCAACCCAATTGGAGATATGGTCTCATTTCAAGCCTACACGACCAAATTGGATTCTTGCTTTGAATCGAGCCTTAGTTGACCCAATTGGAGCCATGGTCTCGATTCGAGCCTGACTTAACACAATTTAATTCCTGCTCCAAATTGATCCTTAGTCGGCCCAATTAAAGGTATGCTCTCATTTTGAGCTTGACTCGACATAATTGGATTTTCGCTCTGAATTGAGCCTTAGTCGATCCAATTGGAGCCATAGTCTCGATTCGATCCTGACTTAACCTAATTGGATTCTTGCTCCGAATGGAGCCTCAATCGACCCAATTCGAGCCATGGTCTTCATTCAAGACTAACTTGACCTAGTTGGATTCCTGTTTTGAATCGAGCCTCAGTCAACCCAATTGGAGCCATACTCTCGTTACCTTGACTCAACCCAATTGGATCCTACTCCAAATCAAGCCTCAATCGACCCAATTAGAGCCTTGCTCTCATTTCACACCTAACTCGATCCAGTTGGATTTGTCCTCTGAATTGAGCCTCAGTCGACCCAATTGGAGCTACACTTTAGTTTTGAGAATGACTCAACCCAATTGGATTCATACTCTGAATCAAGCCTCAGTCGACCTAATTAGAGCCGTGCTCTTATTTCGATCTTGACTCGACCTAATGGATTCTTTCTCCAAATTGAGCCTCAGTCGATCCAATTAGAGGTATGCTCTCGTTTCACTTCTAACCCAATTGGATTCCTACTCTAAATCGAGCCTTAGTAGACCAAATTAGAGCCATGGTCTTGATTTGAGTCCCACTTGCTCCAATTCGATTCCTACACCGAATTGAGCCTTAGTCGACCCAATTGGAGCCATGGCCTCGATTCAAGCCTAACTTGACCGAATTGGATTCCTTCTCCAAATCAAGCCTCATTTAAGCCATTTGGAGCCAAGCTCTCGTTTCACACCTGACTCGACCCAATTGGATTCCAGCTTTGAATCAAGCCTCAGTCAACCCAATTGGAGCCATCATCTTGATTCGAGCCCGACTTGCCCCAACTAGATTCCTACTTTGAAACAAGCCTCAATTGATCCAATTGGAGCCATGGTCTCAATTCAAGCCTAACTCGACCCAATTGGATTCCTGTTCCAAATCTAGCCTCAGTTGACTCAACTAGAGCCATGGTGTCGATTTGAGACTGATTAAATGCTGTTGGAATCCTACTCCAAATCGATCCTCAGTCGACCTAATTGGAGTTATGATCTTGTTTTGAGCCCTATTCAATGTAATTGGATTTTTGCTCCAAATCAAGCCTCAGTTGACCCAATTGGAGCCATTGTCTCATTTCGAGCGTGATGGGACCCAATTGGATTCCTACTTCGAATCGAGCTTTAGTCAACCCAATTGGAGCCATAGTCTCGATTTGATCCTAACTCAATGCAATTTGATTCCTGCTTTAAATTGATCCTTGTTGACCCAATTGGAAGTATGCTCTTGTTTCTAGCCTGACTCGAACAATTGGATTTCTGCTCCAAATTAAGCCTCAATCGACCTAATTGGATCCATGGTCTCGATTCGATCCTGACTCAACCAGGTTGGATTCCTGCTCCGAATAGAGCTTCACTCGACCTAATTGGAGCCATGGTCTTGTTGGAGTTTCTTGTGCATGCCTAAGAGTGTAGTGGAAGTACATAGATTTCATAAATTTCTTAATGAGATCTATTTACATCAAACCCTTAATAGCCAAGATCTCCTTAATGGTAATAATCAAATGAATAAATAGTAAATGTAGGATAAGAAGAGTACCTGTAACGCTAAATCCAATATGTTGGAATATCCATAAGGTGCCCAAGTGTTCACTCTCCAACATTGATCTACATAGAAACTGGGTTCAAGACTCTAGCTCCTTCAAAACTTTGATCCTTGATGCTTAATCCTTCCAAAAGATTTGATTGGCTTGCTTTCTTTCCCTTCTAATTTTCTTTCTCTTACAAAAAATCCTTCAAAGCCTCTTGTCCTAAAAAAGACCTTCTTGTCTTGGTTTAGGTCTTGTCCTGAAGAAGACCTCCTTGTCTTGGTTTAGGACAAGACATATAAGAGAAATAAAATTAAAAAGAGAAGGAATTAATTTTTCTTCGGATGGATTCTTTTATATTTATGAACCCCGAGACGTATTCCTATTTATAAGAGGCAGAGGGATGTATCACCAAGGGATGCATCCCATCCACATGCCCTATCATGATGAGGCGTGTCCCAAGGGTAGCGCCTCATCATGATAAGGCGCTAAGGGAAGGGGCGCATCTCAGAGAGAGCGAAAAGACGTATCCACTCAAAAAATTATCCGATACACCTTATCCATGCGCTATCGGCCTTCTCACTCTGATAACCTTAGCCCACACTTATTTTATGATAATCTAATGGTTCAGATTAAGGTGTCGTCCAATGGTCCAGATTCAGGCACCAACCAATGGTCCAGATTCAGGCAACAACCAATGGTCCACACTCTGATAACCTTAGCCCACACTTATTTTATGATAATCTAATGGTTCAGATTAAGGTGTCGTCCAATGGTCCAGATTCAGGCACCAACCAATGGTCCAGATTCAGGCAACAACCAATGGTCCAGGTCCTTCATTTAGGAAGCCATCCAATGGTTCAGATTGAGCCACTAACCAATGATCCAGATCCATTATTCAAAAAGCCATCCAATGGTCCAAATAAAGCCAATTGGGTTCCAACTCTTGGCCAACCCACATTAGGTCATGATCTAATCGTATTAGATTAACCTAATATAAGAATGAGATTCGAATTAATTTGAATCAGGAGCTAGGGTTTGGAACACATGCTAGCATGTCTATCCTGCAAACATGATCTAATCCAATTAGACCCTTGATCAGTTCCTTTTGTGTGTAACCCATTGGGTTCCACATCTAGCCAGCAGTAGGTGTGGGTACAAGTTGACCTATCATGATTAGAACATTTCTAATCCTTATAGGTCCAATCAGTGCAATCCCAAACTTAACAATTAGAACTCTTTCTAATTGTTGATCAAATTAGACTCTTTAATTCAATCAAACCTACAAGACAAGATTGATGTCTAGCAACGTATCATGTCTACCCGAAAGATATGAAATTTGGTAGATATACCAAATATACCCTTTAGTGGCAGGTTATCATGCATTCAATCCTTCAATCACACTGCATCCCAAATAAGTATATGAGTATAGATCAATGTCAAACTCAATTACTTATTCATGTCTCTCTTAATCTTCTAATAATAATTCAATTAATGAAACATTAGAAACTCTTTCTAATTTTTTATTTTGTTTTGATCAAAGACTTCCTGAATCATCATAAGATTACAGCAAATAAGATGTGGTCTTCTCTTACTAGAAGTGATTGATTCCTTGTTGATCTACTCACAATCTTCATACACAATCCACCATATCTAGAATACCTCGTACACAACTTAATGTCGTGAATGAGTATAAACCAAAACATGGATTCATGTGCACAAGATACTATGGTGATCTCAGGTCTAAGGATCACTTGCACAACTCCCACTTAGAGAATCATCTTTTGATAAATGAGTAAGCATCCATAAGATGTTCTCTTGGTAGGTCAATTCAGTAAATTCATTCCTCTAATGAGCACCCACATCTTTGTATTAGTATCTCATGCAAGTGATTGTGAGATCAATCACCCTCTGCATCGAGCATACATAACATGTACCAGTCTTTTCGGTAACATTGATCCCTGACTCAATGTACCAACACTTGAAATGTTTTAGATTAGGGTTTTAGGGTTTTAGGTCTCACTGGCATGATCTCATCATAGCCCTAAAACCATTCCCTAATCTATGGGGTTCATCATAATTATAAGAAGCAGCAAATGATGAAACATAATGCCTTTTATTTATAACCAAAATATCATAATGCCTTTTATTTATATCCAAAATGTCATGTACATGATTTGAAAGAACAAAAGAAACTCTATCGCAATACATATTGCGATTGGCTTTTAGGGCACAATTCTTTCAGGTCTTCATTCATGCTTGACTCGACCCAATAGGATTCTTGCTCGGAATTAAGCCTCAATCGACCCAATTGGAGCCATGGTCTCTCAATACAAAATGACTTGACCCAATTGGATCCTGCTCGAAATGGTGCTTCAGTCATCCTAATTGGAGCCATGATCTCGTTTCGACACTGACTCGACTGGTGCGGGCACCAGGATTAGACAAAGGTTATAGGGGTCCATTTGGATCTCTGATTGATCCTTCAAATTGTTTATGAGTCAATTGAGTCCTGTAATTGAGTCCAATAAAGTGTAGTCCATTTATGAGTCAATTGAGTCCTGTAATTAAGTCAAGTCAAGTGTCTTGAGTCAAGAAGGTGAAGGCTACATCCAGGGCACCACCTCAGCTATTACATGAGACTCCAATCAATGCCTGCGCCACCTCCATAGCATACATGGTGCCCCTCTCTTGTTTCATGCATGGAGCACAAGCAAATATGAAAGGTAGATGGTGCCTCCTTGATTCTTGTGCTGCCCCACGATAAATATGGAAGCCTTTGTTGCCGTTCCACATATATATGGAAGCTCCTTGATTCATGTTGCCACCCCACACTATGAAAGGAAGGAAGTTGGCACCCCTTGATTCCTTTCCATGACTGCCCAATACAAATGAGGAATGCTTTGCCGCCCCATGCTTTCTTGTCATGATCGCCTAGTCCAAAGGAGGAATGCTTTGCTACCCCATGCTTTCTTGCCATGACTGCCCAATCCAAAGGAGGAATGCTTTGCCGCCCCATGCTTTCTTGCCATGACCACCCAGTCCAAGTAAAGAAGGAGATGTGGAGATCATATTCTATTCCTATTTGTCATGCTTTGACCAATTCTAAGAAATTCTCTTCTATGTATGATGAACTATAGTCCTATTGTAACAAGGAGTAGAGGAAGTTTATAAATACTCCCTCTCTTTCACTTGTACTTGGAGAATAATTGGATGAATGAAACAAGAAGACCTTTTGTTCTATTTCATGCCTTGAGCATTGTCACTCCGCGAAGGAGAGGGTGAGAGACCCAAAGCACTGTAACACAAACCCTAGTTCCATCCCTTGGCCGCCAACTCCTAGTTCCCATCCTTTGCCATCCACCATAAGCATCAAGTCCTTGGCATCCAAGAGTTCTCCTGGCAAACCAAGGTTGAAGTAATCTTCTATAATCAGCAAGGAGTCCAAATCATCCTTTGGAAGGCCTAGATTGAAGAGCTTCAGCAATATCGAGCTTGACAACTCAAGATCCTCAGGTACTGAGATCTGAGGAGGAGTTCTTCCTTGCCACAGAACCATCAGCCTGCAACCTAGGGTCCCAAGAGAAAACTAGCTTGTCCTTCAGAGCACATCCTTCGAGAAACGGTATGAACCTGCTGATTCAAAAGCTATTACATCATTGCCAGGTAATCCAAACTACCCTCCTCTAAGATCTGATTTATTGAAGATAAAGAGTATGTTCTAATTAGGAGTTTCTCAATTCTTGTGATCCTATTTCTTAGTTTTCTTTAAAGGGTTTAGTTCTGAAGAATCGCAACTTGATATCTTTGTCTGCATGTTTTTGGTTTGTCTTTGGGAATCAATCCATAAAAATCTTAAATCTTTAATCTAAAATTTAGTTTCTTTATGATAGTCAACAGCATGCCTTCATGTTCCGCATCAATTTTGGTGTCAGAGCTTAGGTTAGAACATGCTCATGCATCAAAACCTTGAATTTCTGCATTGCTGAAATCTGCATACAGCTGAAAGTAGCTTGCATAAAATCCATCATAATATAGTTTTTTTCACCTGCATTTATTTTTCTGTTAATCTGCAATAAGTTTGCAATTAGTCCATCAAATTTTAGTTCTTAATTCGATCTGGATATTTTCTGATAATTTCTGCAATTCTGCATTTTTGTTTGCATGATTAGGGTTTGTGTGCTTTGATCTAAGTTTTCACACCTCCTAAGCGGGTATACGAAAGTATACTTATGACCCATGGAAGTAATGAGCTATGGCTGGACGTGGGAACATTAGATTAGAGTCTTGATTTGATCATTATTTGCATGTGTGCATGCATAACTAAACTACTCTAAGGGCACTTTTACTCTGTCAGATATGGGAAGGATTGAGACCCTTTCCTTGACCCAAAACAATCACCTTTGCATTCGAACCCAAGATTAACTAAAATCAATTAGCAACCTAATTGGACTAGGGACACCAACTGGTCAAGTTCATGGTATTATGAGAAAACTAGTGCACTCAAGTCATCACGTATTTCTTGAATTTGGTGTCTAGGCAAGGGGTCCAGAGGCAAACGCCCTAAGTGGACTTGTGGTTTTTAATTAGGACCCTGTGAAAGTAGAGGAAGCCTCCCACAACCCCACCTCTTACCTGGCCATTGGAAAGGATAATTGGTGCCTTGGCTGTAATTTGAGTTGACTCATTCTACTTGAGCTTTCAGGTCTAGCAAAACCCTAGAACAATTTGTGTGCTTGCTGCATGACCACCAGGTCAGGGACTCATTATCATCAGACTCAAACTCAACCTGATTCAACCATGGAGTCCAATTTTGAAACCCTAATGAGGAACATGACTGAATAGTTTGCCCTAATCAACAACCAACTTAACTAAATGGACACAAGGTTAGACACCCTAGAGGGCACCCGTGAGACTCCTATTGAGCCTGATCTAGACACTCCACGTCACACCCCTCCTAACCCTAGGAGAGCTCCATGCCAAGATCCAAATCCCGAGTTTAATCAAAGGAGACCCAATCCAGACTTAGTGGACCAAGATGAGAGAGCCATTAGGAATATCAGACTAGAAGCACCCACATTCGATTGTTGTCTTGATCCTAAGGTGTATATAGACTAGGAGGGAGACATGGACTAATATTTTGAGTGGTATGAGATGTCTGAAGAAAGGAAGTTTAAGTTCGCTAAGCTTAGATTAGTGCGCTAGGCTAGACTATACTGGGGGAATGTTGAGAGATTATTCAAACAAAGAGGTGAAGTTCCCATAGCCACCTGGAGAGCCATGAAAATTAGGCTTAGAGAAAAGTACCTTTCCGCATCATATCACCAGACACTTTTGGATCAGTGGCAGAGGTTAGTTCAAGGAAATAAGACTGTGTCAGAATTATAGCCAAATTTGATGAATTTGTCATGAGATGCAGCATAGATGAGTTTGAGACTGTAACCCTATCTAGGTTTAGCGCTGGACTACGTGAGGACATTCAGAGGGAGCTATTCCTAAGAGAAGTCCATGATCTTGAACACGCCTATCAGATTGCCAGAGATTATGAGAGATTTCAAAGGGGACCTATTTACCAGAGATCTGAACCTGGTAAGGTCAACACCCCTAATCTTAAACCAGGACTTAGCCAGACACCAACAGGCCAACCAAACCCCAACACACCCATGACCTGTAAGGATGATAGGGGAAAGGCACCTGACATCCAAAGGCCACCTAACCCAAATGCTCCATGCTTTAGGTGCCATAAACTAGGCCATTATGCTAACCAATGCCCAACTAGAGCCTTACACATAGGTGAGCTAGAAGAAGAAGGAGAGCCTGAATCCACTGCTGAATTTGAGGATGAAGAAGTATATGAAGCTGGTTTAAACCTGATAGATAAATATGAGGGAGATGAGGAAATGGTTGAGCCAACTGATTTATTGGGAGTTGTTAGGTGTTTCTTAACCCAAACTAAGGAACAAGAAGATTGGCGTAGGACCAACATCCTACAAACATTTATCAAGTTAGAGGATAAGGTATATAAAATCATCATAGATAGTGGAAGCTGTGTGAATGTCATCTCGATCAATGCTGTCAAAACCCTAGGCCTATCCACTGTTCCACATCCCAACCTGTATAAAGTATCCTGGATAGACTCAACTTCCATCCCCATCAAACTTAGATGCCAAGTCATGATCCAACTTCAATCTTACCAAGAAAAAGTTTGCTGTGATGCCCTTCTTATGGGAGTGAGTAGTATCATCTTAGGCAGACCTTGGCTTTATGACCCTGATGCCACCCTTTACGGCCGATCCAATTCCTATTCATTTCATCACCATGGGAAGAAAATTGTGATAAACCCAACCCCACCTAAGGATAACATCAAGAGGGGTTCTAACAACCTGTAGGAAAAGAAATCTAGATTGAATCTAATTGATGCTAAGGAACTAGAAAAAGAGATTACTGAGGGTTCTACTATTTGGATGTTAACTGTTAAGGAAGTTCAGGATAAGAATCAAAAAGAACACCCTCAGGAAGTTATCAAATTTTTAAAAGAATTTCAAGATGTTTTCCCTGAAGATCTTCCAGATAAATTACCACCTTTGAGGGACATACAACATGCAATAGATTTAGTCCCAGGATCTAGTTTACCCAACCTACCACATTATAGGATGAATCCTACTGAGCACCTAGAGTTGCAAAAGCAGGTTGGAGAACTTCTTAGAAAGGGTTTTATTAGGGAAAGCTTGAGCCCATGTGCAGTACCTGCTCTTCTAACCCCTAAGAAAGATGGCACTTGGAGAATGTGTGTAGACAGTCGTGCCATAAACAAGATAACTGTGAAGTATAGATTCCCCATTCCCCATTTGGATGACATGTTAAATATGATGGCCGGTGCAACTATCTTCTCTAAGATTGATCTTAAGAGTGGCTATCATCAAGTTAGGATTAGACCTAGGGATGAGTGGAAAATAGCCTTTAAAACTAAGGACGGTCTGTACGAGTAGGTGGTAATGCCTTTTGGATTATCCAATGCACCTAGTACCTTCATGAGGATCATGACCCAAGTCCTTAGAATGTTCATTGGTAAATTTGTGGTGGTTTACTTTGATAATATCCTTATCTATAGCAAAGCTAAGGAAGACCACCTAAGTCATGTCCGCCAAGTGTGCCAAGCCTTAAGGAAAGATAGTCTCTATGCCAACCTTAAGAAGTGTGAATTCTTGACAGATAGAGTTATCTTCCTAGGATTTGTGGTAACCCCCGAAGGAGTATCTGCTGACTCAAAAAAGTTTAGATCAATAGTAGAGTGGCCTGTACCTACTAGTGTTCATGAAGTACGTAGTTTCTATAGCCTAGCTACTTTCTATAGAAGATTTATCCGAGAATTTAGTTCTATAGTGGCACCAATCACTGATTGCCTTAAGAAGGGAAACTTTGAGTGGACCAAAGCTGCAAACAAAGCCTTCATAGAGATTAAGGAAAAGATGATACAAGCACCCATTTTGAGGTTACCCAATTTTTCTAAAGTTTTTGAGGTTGCTTGTGATGCTTTTGGTGTTGGAATAGGAGGAGTATTAAGCCAAGAGAGTCACCCAGTAGCCTTCTTTAGTGAAAAGTTGAATGAGGCTAAGCTTACATACTCAACCTACGATAAAGAGTTTTATGCGGTAATTCAAGCCTTGAGATATTGGAGACACTACCTATTACTGCAGGAGTTTGTTCTGTATTCTGATCACGAGGCACTTAGGTTTCTGAACTCACAAAAGAAGCTAAACCATAGACACGCTAAGTGGGTAGAGTATATTCAAGCCTATACCTTTGTGCTAAAACATAGGGCTGGAATTGAGAATAAGGTAGCTGATGCCCTTAGCCGTCGATCAGTGCTCCTGAATACTGTTAAGACTGAAGTCATCGGATTTGACAGACCTAGAGATGATTATGAGACCTGTCCCGACTTTAGTGAAATTTATCGAGCTGTGAAACAAGGACCATCTCATTCACATAGTGAGTACACCCTTCTAGATGGCTATCTTTTTAAGAACAATAGGTTGTGTATTCCCAAGAACTCCCTTAGAGACTTTTTGGTTTGGGAAACTTATGCCGGAGGTTTAGCTAGTCATTTTGGTAGAAACAAGACCATCTTAGCAATAGAAGACCAGTTCTATTGGCTAAGCCTCAAATGAAATGTTGCCCAAATTGTGTCTAGATGTCGAACTTGTGCTATTGCTAAACAGCAGAAGCAAAATACTGGCCTATACACCCCGTTACCTGTACCCGATTGCCCTTGGCAAGACCTCAGTATGGACTTTGTGTTAGGATTGCCTAAGACCCAGAGAAAACATGACTCAATCTATGTTGTGGTCGATAGGTTTTCTAAGATGGCCCATTTTATACCGTGTTCCCAGACTTTTGATGCATCCAAAGTGGCCAAACTTTTCCTAGATGGAGTGGTTAGATTACATGGACTTCCTAAAACCATCGTTTCAGATAGGGATATTCGATTTACAAGTTACTTTTAGAAAACCCTATGGCAAATGTTAGGAACCAAACTTAAATTTTCTACTTCCTACCACCCACAGACTGATGGTCAGACTGAGGTAGTTAACCAGAGCTTAGGAAACTTGTTGAGATGTTTGGTTGGAGAAAACTCTGCAAATTGGGACCTTTTTCTATCTAGAGCTGAGTTTGCTTATAATAGTTCAGTCAATAGGTCCACTAGTAAAAGTCCATTCAAGATAGTTCATGGTTATAGGCCTAATAAACCTTTAGACCTAATCCCTTTGCCCACACAGGCACGAGTCTCAGAGTCAGCCAAATCATTTACACAGCATGTTAGGGATTTGCATAAAGAAATTAGTCAAAAAATTAAACAAGTAATGATGCATATAAATAATTGGTTGATTCCCGAAAACAAACCAAAGAATTTGTTGAAGGGGTTTATGTAATGATTAGGCTTAGGCCTGAGCGGTTCCCTCCTGGAACCATGAAAAAGTTGCATGCCCGAGGAGCTGGACCCTTTAAAATAATTAAGAAAGTCAGACCCAATGCCTATGTGCTAGAGTTACCTCCTAAATTAGGCATTAGCTCAACTTTCAATATATCAGACCTAACTAAGTATAGGGAACCAGCAGTGATACCTAGTGAGCCATTTTGACCTAACCCTATTCTTTAGAGCGAACCCATCCCAGAGTGTCCACCTACAAATTGGCCTGAGAGAAGAGAAAGGATCGAGCAAATTTTGGATGACCAAGCTATCAGTACCCGGAACAAAGGTTACCAGCGCTACCTGGTTCGTTGGCAAGGTCGACTAGAATCTGAGGATTCTTGGGTTACCCGAGAGGATCTGCAATGCATAGACCCGAACTTACTAGAGAGTTACCAAAGCCAGATTGACCCTTACTCGATAAGGTCGAGTTCCTCCTACTCAGGGAGAATTGGTGCAGGCACCAGGGTTAGACAAAGGTTATAGGGGTCTATTTGGATCTCTGATTGATCCTTCAAATTGTTTATGAGTCAATTGAGTCCTGTAATTGAGTCCAATAAAGTGTAGTCCACTTATGAGTCAATTGAGTCCTGCAATTAAGTCAAGTCAAGTGTCTTGAGTCAAGAAGGTGAAGGCTACATCCAGTGGCACCACCTCAGCTATTACATGAGACTCCAGTCAACACCTGCGCCACCTCCACAGCATACATGGCACCCCTCCCTTGTTTCATGCATGGACCACAAGCAAATATGGAAGGTAGATGGCACCTCCTTGATTCTTGTGCCACTTCACGATAAATATGGAAGCCCTTGTTGCCATCCTACACATATATGGAAGCTCCTTCATTCTTGTTGCCGCCCCACACCATGAAAGGAAGGAAGTTGGCACCCCTTGATTCCTTGCCATGACCGCCCAGTCCAAATAAGGAATGCTTTGCTGCCCATGCTTTCTTGCCATGACCGCCTAGTCCAAAGGAGGAATGCTTTGCCGCCCCATGCTTTCTTGCTATGATCGCCTAGTCCAAAGGAGGAATGCTTTGCCACCCCATGCTTTCTTGCCATGACCGCCCAGTCCAAGTAAAGAAGGAGAAGTGAAGATCATATTCTATTCCTATTTGTCATGCTTTGACCAATCCTAAGAAAATTCTTTTCTATGTATGATGAATTCTAGTCCTATTGTAATAAGGAGTAGAGGAAGTTTATAAATACTCCCTCTCTTTCTCTTGTACTTGAAGAATAATTGGATGAATGAAACAAGAAGACCTTTTCTTCTATTTCGTGCCTTGAGCATTGTCACTCCATGAGGGAGAGGGTGAGAGACCCAAAGCACCTCAACATAAACCCTAGTTCCATCCCTTGGCTGCCAACTCCTAGTTCCCATCCTTTGCCGTCCACCACAAGCATCAAGTCCCTGGCATCCAAGAGTTCTCCTGGCAAACCAAGGTTGAAGTAATCTTCTACAATCAGCAAGGAGTCCAGATCATCCTTTGGAAGGCCCAGATTGAAGAGCTTCAGCAATATCGGGCTTCACAACTCAAGATCCTCAGGTACCGAGATCTGAGGAGTTCCTCCTTGCCATAGAACTATCAGCCTGCAACCTAGGGTCCCAAGAGAAAACTAGCTTGTCCTTCAGAGCGCATCCTTCGAGGAATGGTGTGAACTTGCTGATTCAGAAGCTGTTTCATCACTACCAGGTAATCCAAACTATCACCCTCTAAGATCTGATTTATTAAAGATAACGAGTATGTTCTAATTAGGAGTTTCTCAATTCCTATGATCCTATTTCTTAGTTTTCTTTAAAGGGTTTAGTTCTGAAGAATCGCAACTTGATATCTTTGTCTGCATATTTTTGGTCTGTCTTTGGGAATCAATTCATAAAAATCTCAAATCTTTAATCTGAAATTTAGTTTCTTTATGATAGTCAAAAGCATGCCTTCATGTTCCGCATCATCAACCTTGTTGGACTCCTGCTTCAAATCGAGCCTCAGTTGACCTAATTGGAGGCATGCTTTCATTTCACGCCTAACTTGACCCAATTGGATTCCTACTTAGAATCAAGCATTAGTCGACCCAATTGGAGCCATGGTCTTGACTTGAGCCTATCTTGCTCCAATTGGATTCCTGCACCGAACCAAGCCTCAGTCGACCAAATTGGAGCCATTGTCTCAATTTGAGCCTAACTTGACCCAATTGGATTCCTGCTCTGAATCAAGCCTCAGTCGACCCAACTAGAGTGATGCTCTTGTTTTACACCTGACTTGACCCAGTTGGATTCCTCATCCGAATTGAGCCTCAATCGACCTAATTGGAGCTATGCACTGGTTTTGACAATGACTTGACACTATTGGATTCCTGCTCTGAATCAAGCCTTAGTTGACCTAATTGGAGCCATGCTCTCGTTTTGACCCTGACTCAACTCAATTGGATTTCTACTCGAAATCAAGCCTTAGCCGACCCAATTGGAGCCATGCTCTCGTTTGGAGCCTGAGATGACCCAATTGAATTTGTACTTTGAATCAAGCCCCGGTCGACCCAATTGGAGCCAAGGTCTCCTCCATTTGAGCTTGACTCAATGCAATTGGATTCCTACTCCGAATCGATCCTCAGTTGTCCCAAATGGAGGCATGATCTCATTTTAAGCTTGGCTTGATACAATTGGATTCTTGCTCTGAAGTGAGCCCCACTCGACCCAATCCGAGCCATTTTCTTGATTCGATCCTAACTCGATCAGTTCGATTTCTACTCTGAGTTAAACCTCATAGGCCCAATTGGAGCCATGGTCTTCATTTGAGCTTGACTTGAAACAGTTGGATTCCTATTCTGAATCAAGCCTCAATCGGTCCTAATTGGAGCCATGGTCTTGTTTCGAGCCTAACTCGACCTAATTGGATTCCTGCTCCGAATCAATCCTCAGTCAACCCAATTGGAGGCATGATCTCATTTTGAGCCTAGCTCGATAGAATTTGATTTTTGCTCTGAATCGAGCCTCACTTAACCTAATTGGAGCCATGCTCTCGTTTCATTCCTAACTTGACTCAATTGGATTCCTGCTCCGAATTGAGCCATATTCAACCCAATTAAGAGCCATGCTCTCATTTCAAGCCTGAGATGACCCAATTAGATTCCTGCTCCGAATCGAGCCTCAGTAGACCCAATTTGAGCCAAGGTCTCCATTTGAGCCTAACTCAACGTAGTTGGATTCCTTCTCTGAATTGATCCTCAGTTAACCCAATTGGAGCCATGGTCTTGATTCGAGCCTGACTAAATGCAATTGGATTCCTACTCTGAATCAACCTGTAGTCGACCCAATTGGAGGCATGATGTCGTTTTAAGCTTGGCTCGACACAATCGGATTACTACTTCGAATCAAGCCTCACCCGACCCAATCAGAGCCCTACTCTCGTTTCATGCCTAACTCGAGCCAATTGGATTTTTTCTCCGAATCGAGCCTCAGTCGACCCGAATCGAGCCTCAGTCGACCCGAATTGAGCCTTAGTCGACCCATTTGGAGCAATGGTCTCAATTCGAGCCCAACTCACCCCAATTGGATTCCTACTCCAATCGAGCCTCAGTCAACCAAGTTGGTGCCATGGTCTTCATTGGAGCCTGACTCAACCAATTTGGATTCATGCTCCAAATCAAGCCACAGTTGACCCAATTGGAGCCATAATCTTGTTTCAACCCTGACTTGACCCAGTAGGATTCCTTCTCCAAATCAAGCCTAAGTCGACCCAATTGGAGCCATGGTCTCATTTCGAGCCTAGCATGACCCAATTGGATTCCTACTCCGAATCGAGCCTCAATCGACCCAATTGGAGCCATGGTCTCATTTTGAGCCTGACATAACCCAATCAAATTCCTCCTTCAAATCGAGCCTCGATCGACCAAATTGGAGCCATAGTCTCGATTCAAGCCTGACTCAATGCAATTAAATTCCTGCTTCGTATCATTCCTTAGTTGGCCCAATTGAAGGCATGCTCTCGTTTTAAGCCTGACTCGACACAATTGGATTTCTGCTCTAAATCGAGCCTTAGTCGACCTAATTGGAGCTATGGTCTCCATTCGAGCCTAATTCAACCCATTTGGATTCCTGCTCCGAATCGAGCCTCAATAGACCCAATTGGAGCCATGGTCTTCATTAGAGCCTGATTCAACCCATTTGGATTCATGCTCCAAATCAAGCCACAATCGACCCAATCGAAGCCATAATCTCATTTCGACCCTAACTCAACCCAATAGGATTCCTTTTTCGAATCAAGCCTTAGTTGACCCAATTGGAGCCATGGTCTCATTTTGAGCCTGGAACGACCCAATTAGATTCTTGCTCTGAATCAAGCCTTAGTAGACCCAATTAGAGCCATAGTCTCAATTCAAGCCTAACTTAATGTAATTGGATTCCTGCTCCAAATCGATCCTCAGTTGACCCAATTGGAGGCATGCTCTCGATTCAAGCCTGATTCAATGCAATTTGATTCCTGCTCCAAATCAATCCTCAGTTGACCCAATTAGAGGTATGCTCTTGTTTCGATCCTGACTCGACACAATTGGATTTCTCCTTCGAATTGAGCCTTAGTCAACCCAATTGGAGCCATGGTCTCATTTCGAGACCGACACGACCCAATTGGATTTCTACTTCAAATTGAGCCTCAGTCGACCCAATTAGAGCCATGCTCTTTTTTCGAGCCTGATATGACCTAATTAGATTCCTGCTCGAAATCAAGCCTCAGTTGACCCAATTGGAACCATGGTCTCCATTTAAGCCTTATTCAATCCAATTTTATTCCTGCTACGAATCGGTCCTCAGTGAACCCAATTGGAGGCATGATCTCGTTTCGAGCCTGGATCAACACAATTGGATTCCTGCAGGAAATTGAGCCTAACTCGATCCAATTAGAGCCATTGTCTCGATTCGATCTTGTCTCAACCCAGTTTGATTCTTGCTCTGAATTGAGCCTCAATCGATCCAATTAGAGCCATGGTCTTCATTTGAGCATGACTCAACCCAATTGGATTCCTGCTCTGAATCGAGCCTCAGTCAACCCAATTGGAGCCATGGTCTTAAATCAAGACAGACTCAATCAAATTGGATTCTTGCTCTGAATCAAGCCTTAGTTGACCCAATCAGAGCCATGCTCTCATTTCAAGCCTGAGATGATGAAATTAGATTCCTATGCTGAATCAAGCCTTAGTCAACCCAATTGGAGCCATGCTCTCAATTCGACCCTGACTCGACCTAATTGGATTCCAACTCCAAATCGAGTCTCCATCAACTCAATTGAAGCCATGCTCTTGTTTCATGCCTGACTCAAGCCAATTGGATTTTTGCTCCAAATCGAGGCTCAATCGACCAAATTGGAGCCATGGTCTTGATTCGAGCCTAACTCGCCCCAACTGGATTCCTACACTAAATTGAGTTTCAGTCGACCCAATTGGAGCCATGGTCTCGATTTGAGCTAAGTTAACCCAATTGGATTCTTGCTTTGAATCAAGCCTCAGTCAACCCAATTGGAGCTATAGTCTCAATTTGAGCCTAACTCGCCCCAATTAGATTCTTGCATCAAATCGATCCTCAGTCGACTCAATTGGAACCATGGTCTCAATTCGAGCCTAACTCGACCCAATTGGATTCATGCTTTGAATCAATCCTCAGTCAACCCAATTAGATGCATGATCTCATTTCGAGCCTAGCTCGACAAAATTAGATTTTTGCTTCAAATCGAGCCTCACTCAACCCAATTGCAACCATGCTCTCGTTTCATCCCTAACTCGACTCAATTGGATTCATGCTCAGAATCGAGCCACATTCAACTCAATTAAGAGCCTTGCTCTTGTTTTGAGCCTGAGATGACCCAATTAGATTTCTGCTTCGAATCTAGCCTTAGTTGGCCCAATTAGAGCCATGCTCTCGTTTCACACCTGAAGCAACCTATTTGGATTCCTGCTCAGAATCGAGCCTCAATCGACCTAATTGGAGCCATCATCTCAATTCGAGCCTGACTCACCCCAATTGGATTCCTACTTTGAATCGAGCCTCAGCTTGACCTAATTAGAGCCATGCCTCGACCCAATTGGATTTTTGCTTTTGAAATCAAGCCTTAGTCAACCCAATTAGAGCCATGCTCTCATTTTCGAGCTTGAGATGACCCAATTACATTTCTGCTCCA
>JACVBY030000155.1:0-95275 GCA_017589505.3 Metroxylon sagu
AAGTACAGGCTAGCTAAACTCAGAACTTTAGCATGAACATGGCAAACTCAACAACAGGTAACTTTTCCAGGGACTCGGATCAATTAAATTACCAAGAAAAGGAGATAATGGACAAATACACCTCCTGCCAAGATAGCTACCAGGTTTTAAATACCCACATCAATATCTGAAGCATTATTGACGAATTTCCAAAACTATTTTCCTGCATCGCCAGCATGTTTTTATTCAAACACTCAGAGAGATTTCATTTATTAAAGTCCACGGACCTCTAGCTTCAAAAATTCTGATACCTCTATCAAGGGAATAACAACTGAATATTTTCCCCATTTCATCTCATATGATTCTCAATACAAATTTGCATATTATGTATGACTTAACCATTTAAAGGTATCAAAGATCAAATAGGCTGAAATGCTTCATTAGGACAATTCATTCTGACTCTTTGAAAAGCTTAAAGAACAACTGAAAGTTGCCCAAAGAACCAACAACTCAAATAACAATGTCCACAAATAGAAGTTGCTTCAGCTAATCTTCTTTCTCCACGAAAGCTATGGTCTCCAATATTCCTAGTCCATGGATGCAAGTGACCCTAGATTCCTGACACACAACAAACAACTCTTCCAGAAAATGAACTAAGACATAATATTTCATCACATTAACAAATGACCTACTTCTGATATTACTAAATCTATTATTTCTATCCAATTCCGATACAACTTTAATAACATCTAGTGAATAACCATGCATTTCAGAGCTTTCTCAATGTCATTCTATGTTGGCAATGACAAGGATCAAAGTGCCCCATCCATACCATACTTTGTCTATGATCTGTACTGTGCTGGAAAGATTATTGTTGCGGTAAAAGAGTGCATAGTTCTAAAACATCTCTGCTGACCTGCATAGAGATGCACATCAGCCTGCATCATTGTGTCAAAGCAATACGCACAAGTACATGCTGATACATAGTGACACAAGCTAATGGCCCTACTTTCCTGTTTCAAACCCATGCATAGCCACACCCTAAACACCTTCAACTATTTCCAAGTAGTCTGGGACTCTCTTTCTCTTTCTCTCTCTCCCCCTCCCCATTATCCTGTTTCTTAGAACTTTCAGGCTAGCTCACAGTTTGGACACTGTAATATCAGAAATAAGTTGCTCCACATTGAATCTAAGGAGAATAAAAGGCAACACATAATGCATGAACTTGGGCGGTATGTATATGACACAAATTATGTGTTTAATGTTTGCAAATAGTAATATAACCCCTTACAGTTTTTATAAAATTGCAACTATTTTTGCATCAATATGTATCCTTCAGTTGTGCAAGTTTGGACAAATTATTAAGAAGATTTACGGACAAATTTTCATCAGGAAATAACATGAGCCACTAATTAGCTAACTGTTAAGCATTCATGTGTAATGTTGAAGACACTGGTGGATTGAAGTGCTAGTCATGAGTCAAAATCTAACTTCATTGGTTGAAATTAATGTGCAGATTACTGATTGTTTCATCCATACAAATAAAAGAACGTCTAGAATATTTAGCGAACTCTGGTAGGATGTATTTGACATGATTCATGTCTACTTAGCCTAATATCTGAACATGATACCCCTAATTTAAGCTTTTAACCAGAACATTATCCCCATTCATATGATGTCAGCCATACTAGTTGGGGTATGACCCAACAATTCTACAAATAGCTTTCAAAGTGAAAACAATGTTCTCAATTTTATGACAAATTCTTGGCTACAGCAACTTTGGGCAAAAGAGGGGTCTGTAATGAAATGTAAAGAGCCAACTTAATAGATAGGAAAACCCACATTACAGGTTATGTAGTTTTCGCTCGCTCAACCAAGGAGTCTAGACATGTGTAAGAAAAGGCCAGGTTTAATACAGGGAAGTAATATTAACTAAGTTCTCAAACATGAACAAAAGGAAAACTATATTAACAGAGAGAAATAATCATGATTCAAGCACGCATTCTCCACTAGAAGTTTAATAGTGCCCCTGGAAGAAATTATTGAAGAAGCATTATATTTTACCACAATCAATATGAATTTGTACACATACCTTGTCTAAGAAGAACTGGAAGTATGTGGGAGAAAGTAGGCTAACAAGCATGGGAATGCTGGTGGAAAGGATAGAATTAATGCCATTGACATACCTACAAGATAACAGCGGAAGTTCTTACATAATGATACTCAATTACTAGCAAGAAAATCAAATAACTTATGTTTGACACATAAAATCAATCATACTTGACAAAAAGTTAACTTCAGGAAACTAATCACATGTTCACTTGTTGTTAGTCAGATGCCCTTGCTCTCATTCTTTGCCTCTCTCATAAGCATCCAAAATACCCTCTTAATGTCCTTTGATGTAAAAAGGACCATTGACAAATACCAAGGGCTTCTGAGCATTCACATTAAACCAGCAAAGACTCATTAACATAACTCTATATGTTGACCAATGGAGCATACTTTGGTCAGACATGCATTGTGCTAGGTTATCATCACAAGGCATCATATCTGCCTGAACATTTAGAAAAATACACATTTTAATAGCCAGGGCTAATGAGAATTTTACTCTGATTGGTCACCAACACTTTCGAGACTGGCCCAAGGGACACGTGTCATTGCAACCATTTCAGCATCAAACTTGGTCTCAAGACCATGTACTAGTGTCATCAATGCTTTTGTAATGACTGCTGAGAACTCATCCTGCACAAATTCAGAATGTATTTGAATACATGAAATTTGAAAATATTAAAGGGAATGAGATGCAGTTGACAAAATTGATCACCTGCACTTCAGACATATCAACTTTGTCAGCAAATTGAGGATCAATGATCTTGGAAACATTTTCAGCTAGCTCACCAGACTGTTGAAAAAGTATAGAAAGAAGTTTACTTGTGGTGATGGCAGGTAAAATACAATAACTGACGATAAGACAGATAAAACTTAATTTACGCAAGCTTGAAGCAAAAGACAACTTATTTGGTTTCTCTAAGCAACATGCATCATTATTAATGATTTTGAATGATAAAATCAACATTATTCAATATCCAGCAATTGAGATTTTGAAAGTGCTGAATGATATTTTAAAATCATTTGGAAACTCAATATTTGACTCCTTAACCCCAAAAAATTAGTACCACTCTTCTCTAGTAGTGCAAACCATAGTGCTCCATAGTATTTTCTATTACCAAGTACTAAGACCAACTAACCGTTTTGTGGCAGTATTCTGCTGTGTTGACAATATAACATATCATCCTCTCATCTCTGTCAGATGTCTGCAGTGAATGTCATGAAATATAAGCATAATGCAAATATAACAAGGTACAACTAGAAGGGACCACTTATTCTTAAACATGTATGGCAGTGATGACCTTGATCTGTCCATCTGTGCCAGTGGCAGCAGCAACAATCCCTGTGCCACCTTTCGGTAATCTAGCAAATAGTTTTGTTGCATATGCTTTGAGAATTCTTTGAAATACCTAGATAAAAAAAAAAAACCAAGACAATATACAAGATAAAGAAAGCAGTTTCCATATAATAAAGAAAGCCTACTTGATGGGAGCACAAAACTAACTTTTAGCATGGAACCAAAGACATCAGCTTCACACAATCATGCCAAGTGCTACTATAATAAAAGTAAACAGAACATAAACACAATTGATATGCTTTTATTGCAAATGCTTTGAGAAATTTTTGAAATACCTAGTGAATAAAAATACAAGATAACAAACAAGATATTGAAAGCTACTTCAATATACCAAAATCAGTACACTCAATGGAGGCATAAAACTATTTTTTGGCATTAAACCAATAAGATCCACTTCATAAAATCATGATACATGCTGTTGCGGTAATAGCAAACAGAACACAAACAAATTGGGGATATAATGGTGGTTTGTGAAACATGCCATCATCCCAGAGCCACAATATTTTGAGAAAGTTTATAACCATCAAGATCTTTTTAATTGAGAACTCATGTCACTTTCCTCAGATGACAATAAGATTTACAAAATAAATGTTCAATTCTAGAAAATAGAAAAGGAGGAAAACCACCAGAAAAGGCACAGCTCAGCAAGATAAATGTGTTCTCATGGTATGGTAGATAAGCCATTTCTCTGAATACTCTTAAAGGCACATATAGCATCATAAAGTTATATTAGAATTTCATAGTGCACTAAATCATTGCAAGTTGATGTTCAAAAAATAATTTAACAAAAGCTTATGAATCTAAGTTTAGGCACCGTGTATCAGTACCACATCATTCAGCCTAACTTCATCTAAATAAGAAATGTGCAAAGATTTAACAGATGGAGAAGTGTAGTGAAGACATATGACAATTAAGTTGTGATACAGCATAGAGGACAAAAAGTTAAAGGCATTATTCATATAAGGATGAAACTATCTTTTATAAGTTAAACTAGATCTACTACACAAAGTTATCGAATTAATTAAATAGAACACCAATGATGAAGTCGATATACACAACCAGAACAGAGTATTGGCTGGATGGTTTCACATAGATGTTATAACACCAAATGCATTTAAGGCACTGTTTGGTTGGATGGTTTTAGTAAAATAATTTTTCAAAAACCAAAAAATTCAGAATTTTATGAAACTAGCTGTCTGGGAATTTTTTTTTTTTTTTTTTTTTTTTTTTTACGGTTTTAGCAAATCTGGTTATCTCAATGATTGGGATTAGATGGATTCTATCCACCGCTCCACCCTTCAACCCTCCCAAAAATACACACCTAATCTTCACCCATGCTATATAAGCTGACCTCTTCCATTCCTCTTGCATCTTTCCTCTTGAACTTTTCTCCATCCCCCGCCAAGCAACAAATCTAGTAAAACATGTTTCAGCAAGACATATTTTTAGCAAACTCCAGTTTTGTGAAAACAGTTTTCATAAAATTGATAACCAAGCACTACATTATTAAACCTGAAAACCAACAATGTAGAGAGAGAGAGAGAGAGAGAGAGAGAGAGAAGGTCGATCCGATTTGAGGTTGAAATTTGAAGATGCAAGTTCCAAGACAAAGACCCAAACTGTTGAATGTGATCTAAAACCTCCAAACTATGTATAAATAAAAACTAACTTATTATGGAAACTCCTTACCTGTGTGTCAACTTGTTAAAATGGACAACAACAAAATAATATGATAGAATGCCCATTTGTGACCACTTGTTGAACAGCAAGTGGTCTCCAAAATAAATGGTTTTTACTTATAGGCAGTTCAAAAGGACTAGATCACATTCAATGGCTTGGGCCCTCATTTTATAACCCCAATGATTTTTGTTCATAGGTAGTTCAAAAGTACTAGATCACATTCAATGGCTTGCATCCTCATTTTATAACTCCCATCTTCAAATTTCACCTGACCAAATCTAGCCTTGAATCCAGTCTCTCTGTCTCTTTCATGTAGGCACACGTGTGCGTGATGCAGGACCAACTAGGAATGCCTATGTTACATGGGAGGGCATAGGGAAAAGAGTTAGACTAAATTAGGGATAGGCCTAATTTGGTTGTTTGCTGTCCTAGTCCTGTACGTGGAACGGGGGTTGGAAGTCGGCCCGAGCTGAGTTAGTTTCGGGCCGAGCTATCAACCGAATTTTCTTATATTTAGGTCGACCTTGGGCTCAAAACTAAAGCCCATATTAATTTCTAGCCAGGCTTAGGAAGACCATAGGCCTATCTTAGGCCCAAGCCAGAACCAAGCTTGACAAATGAGCCCGAATCAAACCCAACAAATCCGCCAAACACCCCCCCGCCTTCTCTCTTCCAACCTCTAACTTCTCCCGATTCGTCCTTGGCTTCAGCATGCTAGGGATCTCCGGCCTCCGCCTTCTCTCGATCCGTCCCTAGCTTCAACAGCAACTCTCTCCTCCGAGATCCAAGAACCCTCGAATTCTCCTTCCAGCTGGGCCTCGAGCAGTCCCTCCTCTAGAGCTCCTCCAAGCATAGTGGGGAAAAAGCATTAAGTAAAGAGATCCATTGGCTTCTCCTCCTCACCAATGCCTAGCTCCGCACCGCCCATGACAAGGTTGATCCTGCCATGTGTGACGACATCCATGACTGCACGGTCCCGATCTCCAGGACCCCTTGGGGCCACCCTCTCCAATGCCAATCTCTAGGCCCCGCATCAAAAAACTCTCGAAGAAACAAAATCTACCACAAATCGAGAGCCCTGGTGCCAAGAAACGGATCGAGAACGAGAAACCAGCTCAAGATTTACCTGTCCGATCGAAAAGACTTTCAATTTTTTGACCTTCCACTCCTGCACCCATGACATGAACCTATCCACAACCTCTCTCTCCCTAGTAGGCCTAGCTAAGGATGGCACTTCCTTCCTCAATATTGATCTTGCTTTCGACTTCTCTACCGTGTCACCTCTCGTCCTCTTCTGTCCTACCATTAGCTTCTCTCATTGATTCTTGCCTTCACGTTCTTGACTAGGATTTGAAGCAAAGAAGAGAAAATTGTAGAAGCCCCAGATCACAGAAGAGAAGATCAACTAGGATTTGAGGACGAGAAACCCTAGAATTTTTTTTCATGAGAGAGAAAGAGGTTTGGAGGTGAGAGGGGAGCGAGCGAGCAGATCCGAGGGGGCGCAAGTTCCAATTGAGCTTTCACCTTTCAGGTTGGCCCAATGGTTTCAGGTCGAGCTTGAGTTTGGGTTTTGGCTAGGGTTTTCAAATAATTTTTGGGCCCCGACCTGATCCAAAACCCAAAAAAAAATTCAAGCTGGACTCGGATAAGGGTGTAGCCCGACCTGGTCCAGCCCACTTCCCATCCTAAGAATGATAGCAATAGGAGGGGGGGTAGAGGATGAGGAATTTTCAATTCCTTTCAAATAATTCACATAAAATGCTTCTAATGGTTTGTGATAAAGCCTTTTTATAGAAGAGGAGAAATCTTCAATTCCTTTCAAATAATTCACATGCAATGCTTCAAATAGTTTGTGACAAGGTCTTTTTATAGAAATTGCATTCTATAGCTTGCAAAAATTTGTTCTCTTCTCTATGATAAAGTAGCCGGACTCATTTCCTTTTTATGTAACAAATATAATGAACTAATGGTTGAACTCAAATTATTATGAAATATTTGGCTCTAGATCTGATTTTCCTCACCAGTTGCAGGATGTTTGGATGTATCTAAACTAGAACAGTATAATATATCCGATTTACCAAAAAAAAGAATCAGTCCAACCATGGACTGCACCCACATTGTCTGAAAAGAAGAGCATGTTTATGAGCTGAGAAATATTAAGGGACTATCTGGCAAGCTAATTACCCGCCAACAGGTATATCTTATCAAACAATAAATTTTCTTCCTCTTCCATGGACAATGACGAAAAAATGAACAGTTCGCTTTCTAAAATGTCTTAACAAGCAGGTGATGTTCTTCTTACAATCTTAAACTACTCCAGTAAGTTCAGCCATTTAACAAATAACGATGCAGGGGAGTTGGGTAAAGGGTAGTGTTATTCACTTGAATTCCCTCAGTTCAACAATAATCATAAGCACACCTATTGCTTCATCCCATCCCAGCCATTAGGAACTGGCTTTTAGAGATTCTTTTAAGCAACTCATTTGCCAATTAATCCATGTCAGACATTCTACTGTAAATCAAAAAAAAGTCACAAAAAGATATAAAGAAAGATATATAACTAAAAGCACTATAACTTGTATATTTTTAGATACATACATATAATCATATCTTCATTACTGCAATACAAAATCAAAAACAATCATACAGAGTCAACTGACATTTAAACTGCACAATAAATTATCCTTTATTTTCTATCCTAAAGATATGATTAGGCTCAAGAAAAGTGTGTAAAGTTCCTTTGAACTTCCTAATCTGTTTAGAATGAGTTTCATTTGCCGTCAAAGCTGTTAACGAATTTTTTCCATTATGCCCTAAACAGTTTTTGAGAATATGGCGAAATGGTACTGAAAGGCCCCAGTAACAATTCTCAAAAACAATTTTGGAATATTCAGGAATTTCCTAAAACCATTCCAAAAAGAGGGACCAAGTCATGATGACTACTTGCTGAAATTAATATGTCAAGCAAAAAGAGGGACCAAGTCATGATGCAATATTTATCATGAATAAGAAAAGCATTATTAAAAACTATGATGGAACATCATTTATAATTAAGATGTATCCAAGTTTTCTTCGAATCAGTAAATGCAAAATTAATTCATTGACTGCTCAATGAGATGGTAAAATTATAAGCTACTATTGTACAAAAGGTTTTCATGAGTATGTGGTTAAACATTACACTGGTCTGGATTACTTAGAACTGTTGCAGAAGTGTCACTGCGAAAACTGTATATTTTGAAATCTCAATACAGAAAATATACCTCGAATAAGTTGAACAACGTTTGATTCTTTGTCAAAGCACTACACCTCTTTAAGCTTCTCCTGATTATCAAGAATACCTGCAAACATTGAGACAACAAATGGGTATATAGTTCTATACAATATAATCACCATCCAAATTTTAACACAGAAAATAATACATTTTCTCTAATTCTCTAAGAACTAATAGTGTAGAGGTATGCAAGTAACATAATCATAAATGATTTTAATCACTTGATTAGCATTTTACATCTACAGTTCTCAAGCATTATGAACCTTTCATGGTTTCACTCATGGTTAGTCAAACCATACGAAACCAATCAGTTCGACCCAAACCAAACCAGTAGGGTTAAGCATTTCAGTTCAGTTCAGAAGGGCAAACTGGCCTGAATTGATCTGAACCAATATGATTTAGTATTTCGATTGTGGTGGGAGGTGAACCAGTCCAAACTGGTTCAGCCCGGCTTGGGTCGATTCAGACTTGGGTAGGGGTAGGACATGAGTTAAAAAAGAAAGTGAGGCTGAGAGGTTCCCATAAGCTCTCATCCTCTCATTTTCTTTTTTTTTTTTTTGGAAACTGGAAATATTCTCTATTTTTCAGAAGATTTGAGCCACAATGGAAAGGATTTCAGCCCAAAATCAGGTATAGCTCCTCTCTCTCTCTCTCTCTCTCTCTCTCTCTCTCTCTCTCCCCACCTTAAAACTTTCAAAAATGAAAAAACATGGACAAATCATGTCAGAATTTAGGATTTTAGCATGATTTTAGCATGATTTTAGAAGAACTTAAGAGAGCTTAAGAAAGTTTGAAGAGCTTAAGATTTGATGTAAGGCAAGGAAGAAGGATTAGAGGGTATTTATAAGGGTTGGAGAGATTTTAAATGTCCAAAATAACCTTGCAAACTAGCCATTTTTGGCTGTTGTTAAGGGTAAATATGTACTTTTAAGCAATAGACAAGAATACCCTTGAAAACTAGCCGTTTTCGGCTGTTGGAAAAGGCAAAGGATCTTTTGCTAAGGAAATGGATAAGAATACCCCTAAAACAAGCCATTTACGGCTATTGCAAGGGGGCAAAATGGTTAAAACATATGGCAAACCACAGGTGGCCTATCGTGTGCCAAGCCGTGTCAAGACACATGGCAAGCCACAGGTGACTTATCGCGTGCCATGCCAGCATGGCCCGCCACAAGCCGGCCCACATGCCTAGGCCGTGCTCGCTTGCCACAAGCTGTCATGCCAGCATGGCCCGCTTCGTGCCAGGCCACGTCGTGCCACGAGTCGCTCAGCCCGTTTAACACCTCCAGTGGTTGGCTACTTTTTGATCCTTTTCTTACAAGGTAGTCATCTATTTATGATATTATTCATCACTTTAAATTTCATCATGTTTCTCAACATATACTATATAATTTATTTACTACCTATTAATTGGGCTTTATTTATGAACCAAGTAATATGTATTATGTGATACTTTGATTATACAAGTCCATAATATACCTTTATTTTTGGTGATTTTTAACTCCACGAATCCACCTGGCTGCCTACGCCCTCCACCTAGGCATTTCAAGGGACCACAGTCCTACTGTCAGCTCTCTAATAATTGCACTAAATCTCTTAAAGTGCCTTCTTAGATGAATCACTTTATACTGCTGCCCTTCGATTACCAAATACTTTTCCTTGGTGACTGTTCCATACCCACCAGGTCAAGCCTTGCTAACATTATCCTTCAATAGCCTGTATCCTAAATTCCCACTGCCTCTTTCATCTAAACCTGATCCACTTGTTTCCCTTAAATATTTCTTTCATACTACACAGAGTAAATGATACCATCATATTGAAGACAGATATATTAGTTTTTACACAAGAAAATGCATTGCAATAGGAAATTGGAAACAAATTTGTTAATTCAACTCTAGCCTCAAGGTTATGGATTGTATCAGAGCTGATCTACCAAAAAATTATATATATATTAAGAACAATCCTAAAATTTTTATATTATCAGCATCAAAATAAATAAAAACTAAAATTAGCAAATTACAACTTTTCTATAGAGAGAACTTTGAAGCTAGCTTCTGGAAGATTAGATACTATTTTGAACTAACCATGCTTGAATTAAACAGCCAGGTCACAATAAAAGTATTCAAATGTAATACTAATTCATGAAAATAATGGACAGCTAAATCCTACCTGCATGCTACTTGACAAAATATTTGTCTGACTTCCCTCCTCAGTTTCCCAAGTTTCTTCCTGTTACAAAAGCACGGTAATGAGCTAGATGCCTGTAGATGAGAAAAGATGACATCTTAAAAGTATTGGTTTACCTGAACAAGCTTTTCTAAATGCTCCATTAAGGTTTTCTCCTCTAATTCTACATAAACAGCCAGATATGGTTCAAAACAAGATGAAATTATCCCGCGAAAGTTGAACTGCAAGGGCAGTGCATCAAGACTTGTCATCAACCATTTCTCAATCATCTGAAATGGCCTGAATGTAAAGAATATGTGAAATGCACCACCTGTCAAAATCTAAGCCACTTACCCCAGCCCCAGGAACTGACAGATCTTTAGGCTTGTCCTTCTCCTGTCAGTGAGGAAGCAAAAGAAATTAGAGGTCCAGCATCAATGGGAATGCTAAAACATTTGAAGCCTTTTGGTGCATACTGGTTCAGTTCCATCACGGTGCAGAGCAAGCTTTTTTTCATATTTCTTTCGTATATCTGAAACAACTAGGTTGCGTTTCTCCCCCTCATCATTTTCTTCTACATCACCTTCGAATTCTTTATTTCGAGAGCCCATCGTTCCTCCACTGAACTTTTCTGCCAATTCTTCCTCAAATTCAAGAGTCCTCTGTAATGCCTGAAATGACACAAAGGCAATAGGTAACATCAGGCTGTTAAAACCATAAAATAATAAAATTTAATTGAGGAAGGAAGAAAAAAAAAAACATTATGATCCTATTTTTCTTCAATGAATTCTTCTGATTCCAGATTGTTACTGCCTTGGTTTATTTTACAACAGAACATTGAGTGACTATCTGATTAAATGTACAGGCATCTGCATTGAGACATAAAAATATGAGATAACCTGTCACTTTTTTTATTAAATTGGAAACCTATATATTTTTTGTTCATAACATATATTTCACTTTGGTTTTTTATGGACCCAGTAATTGCACAACCACCCCTTAGAAGAATGAATTATCAGTGGCTATTTGATTTTATTACAGATGAAGTTATTTTTTTTAATGAGTCATGAAAACTTTCATTAAGGAAAAAGAATTAAAATATAGAAGAATGAAACCAAGCCCTACTACAAGGTGAATCAGCCCATGAAAGGTCGGAACACCAGGAGTTTACGGATTCTCCACAGAACTGGGTTTAGATTTTCATGTTAAATGACCTCAAGCAATAACTAAAACTAGCCAATGAAGATCCAGAAAAGATGATTAAATGAATCTTATGACAAAGTTCCACTACTGTCAATCACATACCATCAATAATTCTCTTTTTGCATTCTCCAAGCAATCCACATGGTTTCATGTAGCACTAACCACAACTTTATTTCTGTGATGTCCTGATACTGAAATTGGAATCCAAGTGCAAAGCAGGTCACTTTGAAATACATAGATCTTGGTAGCCAGAATCTTTTAGTTAGGGTCACCCACCCGCTTCGGAATCTTTCTAGAATCTCAGACCCACAATTGCTCCCTGGGCTTCCTTACTTAAAGTGCTAAAATATCCATTTCTCGGCATCCACCCCCTCTTTTGGCAAGGCATAGATCATGGTTTCAAAGACTGGCACGACATCTCATGAGATACCAGAGGGGTTGCCACCCTAATTGTCTGGACAGAACTGTCCTACCATCATCTCAACATCCTAATCAATGCATCTTAAAACATTCCTCATCCTAGTGACAAGACAGGGCAGGACAGCAGTATGTCTCATTCCATAGAAAAATCAAAGCAGCTCTGTCCCATGGGATCTAAAATCTCAGCATAAATATCCCAAATTCAACTAAAAATCTTATCCATATTCTCCATATAAAAGATCACAAAAAGAAAGTGTGAGATCCTGATTGTCTAATAAATTTGTACATGAATTACAAGACCCATAGCACGACAGTGTGTTCTAGACTTCTAGCATTGCATATAGAATTGAGCAACAATTTTCCTCAAAAGAACAGGAAGAAGAATTAAGTCATGACACAAAAATGGAAGGACAATGTTCCCCAATACAATGAAATGATAGAAGCAAAGTGAGGACCCCCCATAAGGTTATTTTTCATATAAATGAATATCAACAGAGTGGCCATGAAGACATAATTAATACAGAGAGGCTCTGTTTAACTTTGAGCTTCTTTGGAATTAGGCACATTACATAGAGCATCCACAAGCAAGCAGGCATGGAGACAGCATGTAGCGTATAGCTAACTTGGACAAGAACACATTGCAGCATGGATAGAATTTGCTAGGCTTGTGTTTGTTTATTTGCCTTGTGCAAAGGCATGCCATGATAGGTCAATAATTGAAATGCTTCCTGTTTCAGAGATTTCACTATTATTTCCAAAAATTAAAATTTTCTAGATGGTATATTTTTATTTCCTCTTAAAATGTATGGGTTAGGCTTATACTCCATTATTTCAAAGTCAGGATAATTTTCCCTGGATTTCCAACTTGGTTCACTGCAAGCACAGTATTATTTTCTATTCAGATAATTCAGAAACGAACTACTGGTAGACAAATGTGCCCATCTTATTTTATCATAAATTCCAGATTCCAGAAATTTGTTTGAGATTTTCTTTTTATATTCAACAGAACTATTTCAAGCATCAATTTAATGTTCTTGCCCTTTGGTAAAATGGTAATCCAGATATTATGATGAAATCTACCAGTGGATTTCCAGGATTATCTTCAACCATGTTACAGACTGGTTTAACACTTCAGTACTAAACGACATCTCACAAATATAAACTCTCTCTTTATTAAAGTGAAAGTTTTTGAGTATAAAAAAGAAATTGCTCCAGAGCAACAGCAACTTTTGAAGGTTAACCAGTAGGAAGATAATAAGGTTGCTTTTACTTTTTATGAGTGAACTTATTGGTGACTGCATGAACTGAAAAATCTTCACAATATAAATCTATCACAGAGCTATAGACCCTAACAATAACAGAGTTGCTAATTATTGCATGAGTTAAAATCCTACAGTGCTCAAAAATGAGAAAGAGAATTACCAACAAGAGTGTTCCAACATCAGGCTTTTCTTTGAGATTATTAAAGATATCCACAATCTGTGTCCTAACAAAGAAAATAAACATATGATCTTGTTAAGATGGATATGGAATGACAAACCAGAACGTTAAAAATTATCAACTAATTATGTGCATGCTATCAACAACAGCTTCAGTTTAGAATATAAAGAACAAGTTTCAATATGTAAAACATATAATAGATAAGAAGGGCATGTCCCCTATTTATTCAATGGTTGCATTAGCTCAATTGAAAAATACTCTTTATATAAACATCAATCAGCAATTCAAACAAACTAGTTGCTCCTAAACCTTATGAGAACCGATATTAAAAGTTAAGGACCAAGCAAAAGAAATTAGTAAAATTCAAAATCTTGAAAAAGAGAAATTTCTTGAGAGTTGAGACCATTATAGCTGGTTGTTTTCACTGAGAGAAAAGTAAGTGTCTATAAAAGATTCTGACATAGACAGCTAGATAGATCATAGATGAAAGGGATCAATCAATGATCACTGATCATATCATGCAATGAGATTTTATAGAATTTGACTAACAAGAGTAGTTCTAAGTTTTAATTGGCTAGGTTTTGACTGACATCAATGATAAGAAAGAGTTTAACTATCTGACCCTGGAATGCAGGCTCAGTTTTCTTAGAGTTTATATATTTAAAGTGTCAGGATCAAACTCTCAAAAGCCCTTTTGTTTCAAATGTTAGAACTTGCATGGGAAAAGAGAACCTGTTCTTACCAAAAACATGATGCAAAAGTTTTAATATCTAATTAGAAATGCAACATGTTGTTAAATTAAACAAACCTTGTTAACTTGCAAAACTGTATGCAGAGCAGATAATCAACATGCCACGCAGGTGGAAAAATTTTCCAAATCTCCTCATTCGTTCGCAACCGGCGCTTAATCCATGCATATCGCCTTTCAGTCTTATCCAACTTAGCTAGTTCTAATCCAAGAAATCAAAGGGGACCAAGAAACCAACTTCAAAATCAATGAAAACCAAGTAGGTGCAAAATAACATATCAATTTTAAAAATAGATACAATATTCTGGACTAAACCTGCTCCTTCAAAAATCTGGTGATATGAGGTGAGTTCCTTGCTGCAAAAGTTTTTTACTAGCTCCTCCCTGACAGATGGCTCCAAAGCATCAACAACCAGGCAAGCATCTGATAGCTGCTGCAGCAAATTAGTTTCTTCTGTCTCTTTTCCAGTCCCTAAGCTGCAAGAGAATTGTCAAAAATTAGATGTAAACCACTATATAATATTACAAACCACAAAATGAAGGATTTGATATCTACAAAAATTCAAAAGAGAAGCTACAGGATGACATGCCACATAGTTCAGATGGCCCTAAGTTTGATCAACTGTACTACATATCTACTTTGTGCTTGCAAAATTCCAGCCCAATCAGAGTATTCAAAACCTATTTTATAAACAGTCCAAAATAGGCAAGTTGATAGGGTTTCAATACTATGTCTCAGACTAAGTTGCCATGGCCAACTGGTTTTGTGACCATGGAATGTTACTCAATCACCTGAGTCATGTCATTAACTTTTTCAAAATAAGCTTTGGATCAATTTGTGTTTCTAAAAGTTAAAACTCATTCCTAACCCCTTATAGAAACCAAATTCCTCAAACACATACCTTGAAAAGTCTGAAAATACATGTGACTTGAGTATTTTTTTGATGTTCTTGAACTTCTCTCTAAGCTCAGTAATCTTTGGTACATCCCTATAAGCTTCAAAGTGACTGCACAACTGGTTTACAGCCTGGAGAAAGGCAGAACCATAATTAGAAAAGATGTGGAGCGTCTACTTATAATGCACTACTAACAAGCACATGTAGAAAATTTAGTGAACAATGAATCGAGAAATATAAAACAATCAAACAAGAAAAGAAATATAAATTCAATCTACGAGATCAGTAACTAGTACTAATATGTAACAATTGACTGCACACCCCTGATCATGCACAATATTACTCTAGAAGCAGAAGTATGAAAAAGCCAAAACTAATTAAAATAGCATGCCTCAACAAAAAACTCTGGTGACATTGCAATTCGATCATGACAAGATGTTCAGGCACCACTGTAGCTTCAGTGGTAGGGGTTTATTATACACTGCAATAAAGCAGCCATGCAATAAGAAGATAATTGGTTCTTTTTAGAGCCAATCATTTCACACACACAAAAAAAAAAAAAAAAATCTAAATGAAATTGTTTTTTTTTTTTCAATGATAATATATCTTATGCTAGTTTGCAGTTTATGTTCATATGGTGTGTAGTTTTTTCTTTTGTGTTTATGAGCATCAGCATGCAAATGAGTTTCAGAAGTGATATTGCAATGAGTGATTTGTTCGACTGATCTTGAAATCTCATTTCTTTCCCAATACTTTTGCAAATCTCTATCAATAAGCTAGAAGATAAAAAATAATCTAGAATAAAGGGGGGGAAAGGAAGTTAGTGTTATGAGATGCATCTTTTGTTATCTCAAGTACAGACAATTGCCCACGCATGTCTAATACACCACTCCATCCTTATTGTTGAGACAATGAAGTACAGATAAGCACCTTATTTAGGTTTAATTATATAAGCATGACACATGATGCTAAACTATAGTAAGAACTTCGTTGTAACAGTCCCAGTTCCTTAAATAGGCCTGAAATGAACAAGTGACCCTCTCTCATGTACAACATGGATCACAGATCCAAGGGGAGGGCTTTTGATGATAAACCAGGATTCATTAGTAGGTTATAATTCAATTGCTTCCTTCATAACCTAAGGGGCCCAAGTTATCCCTCTCTCTCTCTCTCTCTCTCTCTCTCTCTCTCTCTCTCTCTCTCAGCTCATCATGCATAACATCCCCACTCGTCTGTTCTCCAAATCACAGAGACCAATCAACAAATCAGTGCACAAAATATTCCCTTCCCATCACAATGTTCTTCACTAGCTCCTGAAATTATTTAGCATAACCGTACAAGTCCAATTGCCTAAATTATAAAATGGTTTTTTAAATCAAATAGTATCACCAACAAGTCAGGTTTCAAAAAAAAAAACATGCAGCTAACACCTGATTTAATTGTTCAAGGTTGATCAAATCACAAATCTTAATTTCATGGTCCTAAGCAATTGACAGATAGCGTCATCATAAATTAACATATGCAAATTGTATTCGCTCATGCATAACATTGTATCCAAGCAAGCAATTAAATTAACTTTATTTGCTCATGAATAATCATAATAGGTAAGCTTTCTACTAAAGGCTTCTACTAAATGGTGAGCTTTGGTATAATGGTAAGATTGCTCCATTGTGACCTGGACATTATAGATTTAAAACACAAACAGCCTCGCCACATGCAGAAGCAAGGCCACGTATATTTGACCCTCCCTAGACCCTGCAATAGTAGGAGCCTCATGCCCTGGGCCACCCTTTTAGGTTAGTGTTCTACCGAAACCCACTTTATAGATGGAAACATGCATCATGATATGTCAAAGAACAAATGATCTTTATTCACATTTTTTTAAAAACTTTCCAGTTCTTCATATTGCCCTTTTTTTAGTTAACATCTGTGATTTAATATTTTGAACCAATTAAAAGTTTTAGTAACAACCATATGAAAATTAAGCAAGCTTTTTCTTCTGTTTCATTTTAGTGATCTATTTTTGCAGTAAGCACACCCAATTAAGCCAGAGCTTTTAGGGTTGGATAAGAACTTATCAACCTTAGCGAGGTGTTTTAGCATGTTTAAAACTAATTCTACAATGTCAGATGCCAGCTTACACAGATAAGATTATACTTTCCAGAAGAACAATCAGACACTAATATATTGCTAAAAAGCCAAAGCCTTAATTTGAACTCCCAAGAACTAACATGATTCCATATCCCAAGATCTGTGACAGATGCTGTTAACTTGACGCTCCTTCCCTCTGTGCAAGATTCATTCAGAGTTCACATATTATGGTAGTCTTTACACAACACTTCCCCGATTCCCTCCTCACATAATAAAAGCACCACCTTCCATCCAATTAATCAATTTTTTAATGTTATCATAACTGTCCACCCACTTATTGCTCTCCTAAAGTGAGATTCCACACAACTCGAATCTGCAAAGTGCAAACTGCACTTGCACAGGCAACACATGTAGTGAGTGTGCAGATCAACTGTCAAACACAGAATTTTCATTCTGAGTAAGTCTTATTAATTAATGGTCAAGAAATGAGTGGTGTAACTAGCATGTGCCTGACACTTGTCCTGATAACTGAAGATGGAGCACCAATAAGTTGTCAGAGATAAAGGTAGACTGAGCGAATATTCCAGCAGGAACTTTCTATAAACAGATCACTCTTTATTGATAATTTGTCTTCAAAACATCAGACTCTAAAGATTGCACTGCTCAAAAAATATACCAAGACCACAAGATGAAATCAGGACTGAAACATCAAGCATACAAATATTTAAGTTTCCAAACCATTGCTCTGCAGATTTTTGGATGTTGATTTAAATCTTTTACAGAGGAGTTAATATTGAATCATTGACAATATGAAATGAGATCAAGCACCATCAAAACAAGCAATTATTCAACCAAGTTAATTAATTAGCTAATTCTCATAAATAAAGATAATCAGCCCAAGGTTTTAAATTTCATAGGAAAGAGGTGTTTCAGTTTTTTCACAAAATGAGATGCCCCGCGTCCCATCCCGTTTCGATCCCCAACCCGATCAGGCATCCCGATACTTGCTTGGAATGCTTTTTACTTAAAAGAAGAAATTATTTGTAAAGCTTTAGTGTTTTATTCAGTTTTTAAACATATTTGAACTTTAAAAGTTATATCTTTATGATAAATTAAATCGATTTAAAATTGATATTCTAATATATTTTGGCTAAGACGGACAAGACAAGACAACCGAGATTAGTCCTGAAATCTTTCTGGGATGAAACGTCTCAACTATCTCAGTTGCCATCCTACCAAGACTTAAATCATTGAATCAGTCTACAGAACATAAGCTGCACTTTTATATTTGGCTTATAAGGAAAACTTGCACAACGATCAAACACTTGAATATCTGCTTTAGCTTAAGAGCTTCAGCACACTTGATGCAACCATATTAATGAATGTAAATATTAAATAAGAAATTAGGTTCAATTGATCATGTATGGGTGCAAACTAGCTAATTTTGTTAGAGTACATTGGATGAATATTAAACTTGGATTTTGAATGAGCAATTGATGTTTATGTCACCTCCAGCTGTGCAGCAGCCTCCTTATATTGGCGTTTTGAAGCCATCACTTGAAGTTGTTCCACAGCCGAGACTGCAAATCATAAAGAAAAAATTGGCGAAATAAGAATATATAAAGAAATCCTCCACATTCAGTAAACATATTTCCAAATGAATATTCATCATCACTGAGACAAAAGTGGCACACTGAGAGCAAAATAATGTAAAATACTAGTGTTAAGGAAAACAAAACCATAAAGTGGTTGTGAACATACATATATACAAACATTCATAATTCCATGGAACAAGGATTAGATTATGAATTCTCATCAACTGGCCCTTTCAAATAAAATCTTGTTCTGATGCCATAATTGCAACGGATCGTGAACCATTACCTAGACATCCAAAATAATAAATATGTATTAATTGTTTCAAAGGTCTTTCTCCCTTTACTTAAGCAGGCTGCGTATGGTCCATTCTATGAACATAGAGAAGAATAAAATACTAATGCATGTACCACACAGAAAGGAGAAAAATAAAATATCCTAAAATAAGCCTCCATCTTCCCAAAACCATTACCATCAAGACTTAAGCCCTTATCCAAATAACAAGTTAGTAAAAATTCATTCAAATCATTCATTCCATTTTTTCCACATTCTGATCACAACTTGTATCCATGTTACCTCTAGCTTCCCCGCTCTTCCATAACTTCGTTGGTGCATTTCTTTCTGAAAGCCACCTTAGTTTTTAATTCTACATCTCAACGGATTCTCAACGGATTCTCCATTACAATAATTGATGAAACTCCTATAATTCCATTGTCCAGATTAAAGAATATCAGGAAGTCACCAGCTCAAGAACAGAAAGCTTGGCAAAAAGAACAAAATGAAAAAAGACTTCTGAGATCAGAGCCTGTGAAAAAAAAAAGTAATCTATTCCTAAAAACTGAGGACCTACATGCTAGAATATAGGAGAAGATTTTGATTTTTCAGAAAGAATTATGATCCACAAAAGGCAACACTTACCATCTCAAAACCTCTGTGTGTGTGTGTGTGTGTGTGTGTGTGTCCATATATGTACATATATATATATATATATATATATATATATATATGTACATATAAATGTACATAACTAAACATATATATGTATGCACATACGTATGCATGTATTATAATAAATAGATAGACTAGACACACACACACACACACACACATACGTATGTATGTATGTATGTATGTATGTACACGCATATATGTATATGGAGACAGAGGTTTGTTGAGACAAGGGGAAGCAAGATAAAGTGATAATGTGCTTGGTTAGATTTCCTAAAAGATTTCATACCAAATGACCTTGGATTCTTATAATTAATCATTAAATCAGGTGATTTGGGTACTAGTGGGTGATACGTGAAACATTATTAAACCATTCAACAATTTTTTTTGCTCATACATTCAAGATAAGGGTAAATTAGATATACTGTTTTAGGCAGTCCATATAAGAATGCAAAGCAGCAATTAGCCATACATTCTGACACATCTAGAATCTAGACATCATAACATAGGCATGTCAACCACATCATAATCTCATAGACTATTATACACTTATCCCGAACTTTATATTTACTTTTTGCATTTGAAAGAGTGTGAAAGCAAGCCCAACCAATGTAGAGACTCAAAACTAGTATATTTTTAAAATAAAAAATATCAATTTTTTCAGGGACAGAATCTACCAAAACATATTTCATGATCCATTCCTATAACAGAGCTACTCTAATCTGCTTAGTGCAAGACTAGTGAATCTTTCCTAACAGATTCCTTCAGCACTTAGGTACACACCATCCATTTTGTAGAACTTTAAGGTTGCCTTTGAAGTGGTTAGCAATAATTAAAAGTAAAAACACCCATCCATTTTCTTTGTAAGCTTTACTTTAGAAAGCATCAAATCCAACCATACCATTAGCTATCAAGTGTCCTGTCTTCGAGCCGATGCATAATTCCCAAAATCCTTTTCTTCACTAGTACAAGACCAAGCCCTCCCCTTTCTATAGCCTAAAACACAAATTAAACATTCATTTCTTAGAAGAAAATCATCAGCCTTCATTTAACATGATCTTGTCATCTCAAATATTCCCAAACATCCCTTTTTTTTTCACTGGTACAGGACCAAGCCCTCTCCTATCTAGATCCCAACACAAATTGAAGACTCATCCCTGACAAGACAATCATCTTCATTGAACATGATCTTACTAAAACATTCACACAGCATCTCCTGCCAGTGTCACTCTTAACCTTAACTGAGCCTAATCTAAAGTTCAAAGTATTTCATATGAGCAAATAGGAAGTAAAAAAAAATACATCACATGCTTTGGTATAACTTTAGTGTGTAGGATCACTCATCCGTTCATCTTATATTGAGCGAGTTTCATCAAGGAAAAAGGGGGGAAAAGCAAAACATCCAGACAAGCTGATCCTGTGTTAAATTAAATATTAATGCTGTTGGTGTCTAGACAACGCAAATAGGATTAAGGAATAAATTATAAGCAGCAAGATATAGATGCAATGGTACGAACTCCTAGATGGGCAAGGAATATTGATCAGGTAAGATGTAATTGGCCATTTGGCAGAAATAAAGCTAGAAGACAGCATACAGAGAATAGCATTCAATGACTGGAATATGACCAATATTCAATACCTGATCTTGCAATGGTTTATGATCCATATAACAGCACATAAATATAAGTTGGAAGAAAACTTAGAAAACTGGGAACTCTGCACAAATGATCCAGAATCCCATGGGAAGGTCATTGTCTCTAAAGTAAGAAGACAATAAAGTGCAAAAATGTTTGAGAAGAATCATAAATGAAAATATAGGACTTGATATAAGTGATGAATAGTAAAGACCTGTTAATTGCAAAGTAATGCTTAGAGCATCAAAGTTGTCAATGAGACTAACCAAAAGACAGCTTGTTATGTCCACAAAATAGTTCGACTACAATGGTACATGACTATCCACATCCCAACCATGGAGCCAGCAATATGTCATCCGAAAAGCTATCATAATAGTTTGAGCTAGTCAGTCTTTAATTACTTACAACCTTTTTTTGGATAAGAACAAAACATGATCTACAATGGTATTATAATTAAATGGATAATATGAAAAAAATAAAGTACGATCCAGACATCCATGCACAAGATTTGAACAGAGAAAACAAAAACAACTTTGTACATGATAGCTTTAGAATGCCAAAATGAAGCCAAGTTGATAAATAATTTTTCTGTTCTCTGTAACTTGTTGACATGTGATTCAGGAGTCAAATATATCAAGTAATAACTAGCAATTTGTTAACCTAGCATGGTAAGACGATGAAGAGCAGTAATCGTGGTTGTTATATGCTTCTTTGCGAAGTCCAACTTCTTAATGTCACGGCAAATTTCTTGAACCATTGTTTCACTTTGTTCCGCCTTTGTTTTTATCTCATGAATCTTGTGCATTAATTCCTGTGCAAAGGACAAAAAATTTTCAAACAGAAGATAATGGATAACACTTACTATCTACAAAATTCAAAGGACTTGTTTCCTCAAAAATGTCTTCATGACCCATATAACTATGTAGATAAAATGACAAAATGTTATCTGATGATATCACTAGGAATATATATCATTGACCTCTGGATGACTCAGCTGAGTCCCCCTTCCTGTCAGCAGTCGATGCTCAAAACAATTATTTCAACCAGGAAGCCATAGAAGGGAGGGGAAAAATGACCTGAACAGCACGTGTCGCAGCAGCAAGATCTTCTTTAGCCTTTGTTCCTGAGTTACTCTGTGCATGCATAGTCACGTGATAGTGAAATACCATTACACACACAAAAAAGTTATAACTGACAAAGAAAGCAGGACCAGTCACATGACAAAAGCAGAACAATACGATGAAGCAATAACATAGGACAAACAATGTCACAGAGGAAGGTAAGACCTGTTGGCGAACAGCTGCCAATATAGCTGCATCGACACGATGAATCTCACTTTGTATCTTTTGCATGAGTGGCTCGACACCAGATAATGATGCTTCTGAAAATATGACATGATTTGTGATATCAGCTTTTGTATCAAACAAATTCTTAAGAAAAAATAGTAATATTCTCTGGTCTACAATATGAAATTGTAAACTAAATCATATATAATATGAAGTTGTAAACTAAGTCAAATATATCTTTCAAGCTTACTTCTTTTTTTTTTTAATATATAAAGAATGATGGCGGGAAAACCACCTTAGAATGACCTGACTAAGTCAAGAACTTGGGAACCACCTGCCAAGGTTTGAACCTGTAAACCTCAACCCAGTTTGCTTTTGAGATTACTCATATCACCAATTTTATCGAACAAGAATGCACGCTAACCTTGTAAATTGGAACCTTCAAGGAATTCTCAAAATTTACAGAATGTTTTCTTTTTCTGTCATATGTTTGCAATTGTTGCTATTTTATTTTTCAGTACATTACAATACATCGAGCTGTCATTGTCAAGGAGCTAAGAATTTTTTTTAAAGGACAACTCCTCTCACTGGTGTTGGTTGCTGAATGAACAAACGATCTTGTCAACTATGTTACAACCTCATGGGAATAAAAACAAACAATAAGACAATTTGCTTCAATTCAGCAGCTGGTAGACCTTACAGGGCCCACTAATAAATATCACTAAGATGTGGCATTCGACACAGAATGAAAAATTATTGCAACTTTCCATAGTTAAAAACACAATTCTAGATAAATGAAGCACTCTTTTTTAAAAAAAGAAAAAAAAAATCTGGTTTCATTCTCTAGCTGGAAGCAATAAAATCCGAAACAGAATGCAAAGAAAGTAAAATATGAATTGCTTACAACTTGCATCACATAAGAGGATAATAAAATCTGTGTGTGCTGCAATTACTAACATAAACTTTATATTATGGCCATCTTGTTGATGTGAAGTTTTAGGGCTTGGGACTTATTAGCTCTGTCAAAAAATCATGTCCAAGAACCATCAAGGAATGGTTTATAATCTGATATAAGAAAAAGCATTTTGCAATTGCGTAAATGAACCAAAATGGTATGTAAAGATAGCATCACCTGTTCCGAAAATGTGCTTGAAACTGAAACCATTCGTTGAACAGGTTTAGTTTTCTTTTTTGTCATTATATTAGGATATCTCATTAGATGGATAAAGAAAATGTTCTGAGTCTACATGCACAAGGAAAAAACTATATAAAATCATGTTAATTTAACTTGTAATTATGGTGATTTGGACAATAGCACACTATTAGGTTTAGAAGCTTGGTTTCAATTCCAACCAGATCAATTAAACATTCTAGGTTTGGCGGCATAATTTGAAAATTACAAAATAAATAAAATGAATTAGGAAATTTAGAAACAAAGTAGGAAGACAAGGAATCAAAATGGATTAGAAATCATTTTAAGTTATATTTATTATATTATATTGTTTTGTATGTCTAGGTGCATCATTTTGGGAAAGTCACACTAAAACAATTTTAAACATTATTTATAAGAGATATCCACAAGCTCATATTTGGAGTGTAATACATTATTTTATTTTTTGATGTTATTTTAACATATGATGATGGAAATGTCTTTGAGAATAAAGGGTAGCAAGACATATGACCAAAATTTTACTTTACAACTAAATTGTTTTAGAATTAACTTTGTTATACTTCCAAATTATCATAAAACTTGCAAAATCTAATCTTAATCTAGATAAAACGGATTAGCAAATTTAAGAAACTCAGATATGGCAAATATAACCTAGCTTCAATTGAAATGACAAAATTAACATAGTGTCAGATTGATTCAGACCAAAACTGAAACACTTTGGCATTGGTTCAAAGTTTTGAAGGAAAATTCAAGCCAAGCATTTGGGTGTGGAAAGTCATGTATATTATGTGCACACCATCTAATATATAAAGATCAGATAAGGGGAATATAAAGGAACAATAAAGTTTTTCTTGGTAGTATCCTAAAATGCCTAGCGCACATACTCAAAACAGCAATATACTACTACTGTAGTGCAAACTTTCGATTGGACGCCCAACAGAGATCCCTTATATTTGCAACTTTTGCATTAGAGAGCCATCCAGAAGCCAGATACGAGGAGAAGAACACATAGAGTGTCTTTCCCATCCATAAACCCCTGGTATCTTTCAGTTCCACCCAACACAATCATCACTGCTACCCAAGACCTCCAAAACCCTAGCCTGGTAGCTGCCATAAACATAAAAAATCTTGACTTGCAAAAAAACATAACAGCTGGTTGTCATGATGCCCATGTGCGATGGTCAAACCCTTGGATGCAATTAAAGCCTCAATGAAAGGCAGCTTGGATACGTGTGGAAGGAAGGACCAAGAAAAAGGGGAAGATAGCATAAGCAAAGCTGGATGAGACTAGTGAAAAAGAACTAGAAAAAAAAAATGGTATAGGGGTAGTCGGTTTTGGCCATTGGTGTTTGGTATCAATGTCTTGCATGAATGTGGAGCATTACCAGATCACCTATGAAGTCACTTTGGCTAATAAGTTGGCAATTCGGAAACTTTCAGTCTACAAAATCTAACCTGAAGCATCAAACTCTCTCATGCTTCAAACTCCCCAAAACAGTCTAACAAAATGTAGCTTATATTGATTTTTATATTGGCCTTCTTCCAAATATTGATATGTCAATTGTCAGACCAACATTTCTAGCTGCCAAGCCCTAATTTTGTCACCTGATCTGGTGTCTTATTCAAAAATTCTTAGCATGTGCAATTTTCTAGTTGTCACTTGCACAGGAGGAAAGAAATCATCTATTATGTTAAACTTATAAATGCATAAACATCAAAATAAGGGCATAAAGAGTATGAATCAGTAATTCGATATTGGCATGGCAGCCCAACAGAACCAAACTAACAGTTAGTGAAAATTAATTGTTCTAATAAGAGGAAAGAAGCCAGACCAGTAGGAAACATTTGATTGATGTACTCCAAAGCACTGGACTTGTCCATGTCTTGTGATTTTGTCAATAATGTACAATCAATCCAATCTATAATAAGAGCCTGAAAAACGTGATGGTTTTGATACAATTAGAATGCAATAACCCAGCCAAATAACTACAGAAACAGATATACATGAAGCATGCAAAAATCAGAAAAAGAACCAATCTACAGAAGCACTAAATTGCAATTAAGCATCATTTTGGGTGACATACTTTGAAAACTAATTTGTGACTTTTCTAGCTCAACCTTTGAGTTTGAGCAATGTTTTGGTATAATAAAATCTAAGAGATCTTAGGATTTGAGAAATACGTTAGCTTTTGAAAGATGCTATTTTGATCCAATACTAAAATCATGGCATTTGAACTAAAGTTGGGAAACAACTTCTTATTCTCGAGGAATTTGAATTTTTAATTTTTTTTATTGAATTCGAATAGGGGTACTTCCTTATCTACATACAATATCTTATGTAAATGGAATGAAAAATAAAAGAAAGAAAGGGGTATTTGCTTAAATGATACTATAGGTAAATTAATCCACCTGCCTGTCTGTCTATCCTTATTAGATTGCTTGCTGAGACACCAGCCTATTGGACCTCATTCCCAACTGACTTGAACCATCTACTTAGGCAACCAACCTGAGTAGGTGAATTAACCTAGCGAACCCCACTTGTAGCCTATCTACATAGCCTATAAATAGAGGAAAGGTGGAGCAACCATGAAAGAGAAAGCAGAAAGGAAGGAAGGATAAAAGGTAGATGAAGAGAAGAGAAACGAGGAGAAGAGGAACCTCTTAGGAGTCCTATTAGCATTACAATATACATGACTTCTACAAGTCTCTTAGATTTCAGTTTTATATTATGTCCATCATCTCCTTTCATCTTGTTTTGATAATTCTAAAATCATGGCCTTTTCAAAGTTTTATGTCTTATGAGTATTTTTATCAGCCATCATGATTTCAAGCTAGACTTCATGCTTTTAACCTTGAAGTTGATTCCAGGCACAGTATTTGATTTTAAAATCCTAAAAATTATAGTTAGTTTTTGAAGCCCGTGTCTTCTTCTATATTTCTGAATTCAATACCATTTGGAATTGGTATTTTTTCAGATATTTTAAATTTCAAAAACATTTGTAATACTAGGGTTTCTTTGGAAATATCGGATTCTATAGATTGATTTAATTTTAAAGTTATTTCGGAATTGAAACCTACTAGTTGTTGCAAAGACTTTTATTCCGTCTTTGTGAATTTGATATTGTATTAATTTGAACATATGCTTTGGTTTAATATGGAAACTCTAAATTTATATGAATTTTCATATTGATGTTTTTTGAATGTGTGTGTGTTATGACTTGAAATTTCATTGTTTTGAACTCCAATATCAATTTGTTTCCACTGGAGCACATTACACACATTTTGTAAAGCATTTGCAACACTCTATAAATTGAAATATAACAGACATGAAAAACATCTGAGGATCCCTAGCCAGGTGGTATATTCAACCTCATTCAAATTATCAATAAGAATTTCTTTGGTCCTATGGCTATGAGAAATATGTGGCCTCATTCGAAATATCGATCAAGATATATAGACCCTTGGCCAATTGGTATATTTAGACGTCAAGGATTTGGTTTGGAAGAGAGTATTTGTGCATAGATAGAGGAGTGACAAAAAAAATACTAGAAAATCTCCTTGATTTTACATTATAAAGGTCAACTATGAAAACTATTTTTCTTCTTTGAAGATTAATTGAGAAGTATAGAAAAAAGATAAAATCTTTATATAATTTTTATTGATTTAGAAAAAGTATGTGAAAGAGCCTATAAAAAGGTTTTATAGTGAGTGTTACAAAAAAGAATTTATGTTAAATATATTAAAGTGATTAAGGACAAATACAATAAAGAATTTACTAGTGTGAGAACTACTAATAGTGATACCAATGAGTTTCCAATCACAATGATTTATATCAAGAATATATTTTAAGTCCATGTTATTTTGCCTTAATTATAGATGAGCTTACTAGGCATATTTTGAATGATATTCCTTGGTGCTTGCTATTTACGATATAATCTTAGAGGATGGAACTATAGTCAAGGTTAATCATAAGTTAGAATCATGGAGGGGTATATTAAAATCCAAGAATTTTAGGTTAAATAGGATTAAGAAAGAATACATGGAATGTAATTTTAGCAAAATAAGAAAAAGAAATGGTAGTAGAGTGAAAAATAAGGGTTATGAATCTTTTACAACTAATCATTTTTGATACCTAGAATTAATTATTTATAAGGATGGAAAAAAAAATGTTATCCACAAAATTAGAACTAGCAAGATAAAATGGAGAAGTATAATTGAGATATTATGTGATCATGAATACTTGTTAAGTTAAAAAAAAAAATTTCTATAATACAAACATATGATTAGCTATGTTTTATAGTATAAATGCTCGGCAATCAAGACACAACATATACACAATATAAGAGTGGCTAAAATAAGAATGACGAATATGTAGCAATATAAGAAAAAATACAATAAGAAATCAAGTCATTCATACTAAAAAAAGAGAGAAAATAATACTAATTGAAGACAAATTGAGAGAATGACAACGTACATGATCCAAACATCTACTATGTAAGCCACACGGATATAAAAGCGTAATCAGATACATATAGAAAAAAAAGAAGTTGACCCTAAAGCAAGTGCAATGGAGAAAAAGGTTTCACCTAGTCAACCCCAACTAGTTTAGTAAGGCATGGTTGAGTTGAACCATCTACAATAGCAGGGAATATTTGTGTGGCTTCATCCAATTTACCAATTTATTGATAAGGATTTATGTGGCCTCATCCAATTTACTTTTGACAATTTCATGTAGCCTTGTCTACAACAAGAACTTATGTAGTCTTTCATGGTTGTGGTTAAAGATGATAGATCTGGTAGAGATATGGAGATGATAGTGATGAAGGATGGTGGAGGGGGATGGCAGTGATGGAGGTATGATAGCTATGGTCGTGGCAGTGTTGGTGGTGGAGATATGATGATGGAAAACACAAAGAAAATTCAAAAAAAAAGAAAAATAATCCAAAGATGTTTTTCAAACCCAATGTACATTTAGAAAACTGGAAACCACAATTTTTCAGATTTTCATTTGAAAAAATATTAGATTTGAACATAAAATCCTATTTTCTGTTTTAAGTGGAAAAATTTTCCAAAAAACATGCCCAGTTTTTCACAAGCCTTAAATTCTTTGATCATGGTAAGGTTTATTTTCTAAACTATTTAGGTCACTAAATCTATTACACAATTTTTAAGAGGATGCAGACTATAATCAATTGCGGTGGTCACAACTCAAGATTTGAAGAACTTTGAATCTTGGGTCACAACATAGAAACTCATGATTTTATCCAACAAATGATAAATTTCCAACCAATATTGACAAGGAAGCTCAATTTTTTATCTAAAAACAAACAAACATTAATCAAAATGAACACCAAGTTATGACTTGTCCAAAATTGACTCAAATCCTAAAAGGAGAACCAATTTCATTGAGAAGCCATTTGGATGTGTTTCTATTTCTAAAACCTAAAACCCTACACAAAGTGCAAAACTCCATGATTTGTTCTGAAACCCTCCATGATTAGGAGCAAATTTGTGATTAAAAGGGGATTGGGTGCATGTGGAAAATAACTACACAAGCACATCATTGTATACTAAGTACTGGATTCACATGCTTCTTCCGAGTAGGCATAATATCTTATTTCACAAGTCACTTACACCAACTAGCAAATACCTTATTTGTAGTATTGCTTTTGCGTCACTCCATGTAGCATCATGTTCAGACTCCCAGAAGTTGTAGGTGACAACATCTTACAGTCACATTTTTTTACTCAGAATGACCTTGTATCATATTGCCATAAAGACCTTTGATGCCTATGCATTCAAAATCTCTAGTTCTGGGCTTTCACAGAAGTCAAAAGCAAATTATCATGAATTCTCTCAATATGTGGTGCACATTAAAGATCAAAGCATTCTTGGTGTCTTCTGTATGTCCTGACTCAGCATAGAACACATACAAGTTATAAGATCGCACAACTTTGGGTGGAAGCATTCAACTGTACAAACACTTCTCCTTTTTTTAATCTATAAATATAACAAATGCTAGGCAAGTTTCTTTATCCTTTTTGACAATCAAACAAAGCAATTAACTACATTCCAAGAAATCTCATTTCTCACTAAGTGAACCAATTTAGGTAATCTTTGACTCCTTTGTTCAGAGTCTTCTTCTCAGCTGCCATTTGTATATATCAGATTGACTCAAGAAATAACAAAGTACTAGCACCGAGCCCCAATTAGTAGTTCCTTTTTTAACTTTCAGCGCTTCAACCCTACCAAACCTTTGGTTTTGAGTTTGGATATCAGAATTGCAATTCAACTTTGTCTTATAACAGAGCATTAGCATAGAGCTCCCCAAATATATAAACTTTTGCAATGAGACATGAATTATTCAAAGTTCACCTGCAGAACCTTAACCAGCAAGCTCTTGTTATTTATGACTCAAAAAAAAAATGCATTGCTCAGTTTTTTTCTAACAGATTGTTTAAAAAATAAAAAAATAAGAAAATATGATGATAATGTTTATTCATTACATAAAAAGAATTATATAAGAACATAAACTTAACTTATCTCTAGCAGCTAATCTTATCAAAACATATGAGTTGAATATACACTCACCCAAATATATTTTCTACAGGGAAGTTCACAATGAAGTTGCATATAAAGTGAGAATAGGGAAAATCAACACATAATGATAGCATTGAACTGTTAAATAAATCATGTGTTTTATGTTAAATAAAACAAGTGTTGAGAACTGGATGCATGTTACAAATCAACAACAATTAGATTTTTCCTGTACTCCATATGCACAGCTAAAGAAATGACACAAAGTATTTTCAAAAAGTAAAGAAATAAAACTAACTCCTTTTCTCTCAGAAAAAATAAGACTGGCTCCTCATTCCTTTTAATAGGAAAGAACATATAAAAACTTCACCTATGAAAACTGAACTTGGTGATTTATGCTTATTCAAAAGTTTTTCTTTCCTCAGTCCAGAACTTCTGTTGCACTAAACATGAACAACATCACTAGGTTATAATAGGTCTTCACTTATGATTCTTGTGCAGAAAAGTTACAGATGCCATACCCGTGACATTACAGAGATCTATTCTATTTTCCCATCATGAAAGTACAATGATAAACCATCCCCCAACAGTTAATTTGCAAAATTGTTCAAACAAACGCATCACTTGGCCATACATTCCTTCCTTATCAATTACCGAGTTCATGCTAGTATAACAGTTTCAAATAAAACAATAACCATAACAAACCCCAGCAAAAGAAAATTTTGAAACAATGGAAAAAGTTAATCACAGGCTAAAAGTTTGATATTTAAGCTGCCAAAATTAAAACCAAATGTAAACCGACATTAGACAAAATCAGCAAAGATAGAATTATACCTTCAAAAAGCGCCCTCTTTCATTCTCTCTGATGTCAAAATAGAATACCTAACAACAGAAACAACAACAACGGTCAAATTCCCAGATCCCCACAAGAGACGTGGTCATGGTTTTCATTTCCCAAACGGGTTCTCTCCCCATGCCCTTTCTTCACCAATCCAAAGTTAATAATGGGGAACAACAATGGTTTTAAAATTGGTTTACTCGTTCGACTACAGTCCGACTAGAGAGTCAACCAGGTCCAACAAAAGAAAAAAAATCCTTCATAAAGATTCCCCATGCTGGGATGAGACCTGAGCATGATATCAATGACCTAGATCCTCGTTCAGCTTGGCCAAATGCGGCCTCGGACAGAATTGGCCGGATCCGTCGGCCTCGGGAGAGGAGGAGGGGACGGAGTTCTAACTGGATCCGGCCAGATCCGACTGGATTGGCCGAATCTCGTCGGCCATGATGGAGAAAGGGAGGAATCAAGAGGGAGAGAAAGAGAGAGAGGGAGGAGATCTTACCGGAGAGGGTTCACCGGAGCCGTAACGAGAGCGGGAGGTTAAGGAGACGGCCGGATGAATTCTCCAGTGGAAGGCAGGCCTCGGAGGGGATCGCCAGAGTGCCAACAAGATAGGCGAGGGGTTTTCTCACGTTGGCTGTTGGAGCTGCAAATTTTGTTCCATGATTTATATCGGGTCGGGTCGGATCAGGACGGATCCAAGTTCGGATATTTAAAATACCATGAAATCTAGGCAGTCAAAGAAGAGGCGAGGCTCGCACTGGAACTCGGCGTCCACGAATCTTGCTCTCACGCGCCCGCCGTCGGCTGTCGTCCCAACCACAAGGGAACGGTGGTGCTCGGGGCCGGAGGAGGAACGGCGGCGAGGGAGGAGGTGGCCGCCACAGTGGCAGGGGTCGCTGCTGCGCCGGCGGAGGAGATGGACCGGCGCGAGGACGTAAGGGTCTTCGAACTGGGCGCGGGGACTCCGCAACACGGTGAGGCGAACTACGCTGCCGGGAGCAAGGGAGAGAGGTTCGCGAAAAAATTAGGATTTAGAACGGGTCGGGTACACGTCTACCGGACACAAACCCGGACCCGAATTTTTGATGAGCAATTTCGGACTCATACCCACACGATTCACCAAACGGATCCGGGTACGGTACCGGGTCGGGTCTGAGTGGCAAACCTATTGGCTCCGCCTGGCTTGGCATCATGGATGCGATATTTATGGTGTTTTTTTAATTCAACTGTACAGTTAATTACAATAGCAAGCTTCAACGGTGATATAAATAAAATAATCATAATTGCCGACTGATAAATGAATGCAAATATATATTATACCATGCATTGATATCATCTTTATCCAACGATTTTTCTTTGTGTCATCGCTAGTTTTTTAATCCCATTTCTTGAATTCAAATAAACATTACTTGAAAAATAACATCATTAATAACCTTTTAAAAAAATCAAACCAATTATGGGTAATACTATGTCCCAATAAAATATCGATACAAGCTCTTCTAACAAAGAGCTTTATTTTTATCCAATGTTCAAATAAGTAACTATAGATAGACCAAATTTAACATTCCTTATAAAATCAATTATAATAAAGGTTTTAGCCATCATTTTTTTTTAATATTTTTTAAAAAACATAACTCAAGTCTAAGCCATGCAATGCTACCATACAATACCCTCATATCTTATACAATGCTCTTATGCCCATGAAGTTGTTATTTACATTACCATCCTAAAATATTATAGAATTTATCTAGTACGAAAAAATAGCAATTTATCTTACTATTATTAACAATTAAGTAAGTAAAATTTATTTCTGTAGTGGGTGGTAAGAAGGATGAGATACAATCAAATCTCTTCAATCAAGTGCGAGCACCGAGTAATGATCTCCGCCAATGAAAATATAAATTAGTTTTACATAAAATCAAAAAAAAATCAAATACGTTAGCTTAATAGGCCATATTTATTTACTCTAGCCTATTTTTATGCAATAGTCCTACTTTTGAATGGTTCTATAGAATTCTCTTATTATAATTGTTTCAAGTTATTAGCATTTTCTTTGTATTTTTTAACATTCTCAAGTGAAAAATCAAAATCTTTGAGGGGCCTGTTGTTAAACAAGAGCTTCGGTTCATGGCCTCATATCTTTTGATATCTTTTGTATTTCTTAATTAATCAACATTGTAACAATGATCTGGACTAGAGATATTTGGTTGCAATAAATAATTTAGCAAACCTTTTTTAGGATTTTGGCAAAGATATCTTTTGATATCTTTGGTTGTTAAGCAAGAGCTTCAGTTTATTAGATTATCATTCAAAATTAAATTTCAAAATTTAAGGAAAAGAGACATTTAATATTTTTCTTGACTATGGAACAAAACAGCTCCTATTGCTCTACTTTTGGCTTGCTTCTCTAATCTCTTCCATATTACATATTTTACGATCTTAGTTTTTCTACTATTGTATCATAAACTTCTTGGTCAAAAGATCCATTTTTTTTCTCTTCTTTTATTTAATAATTTTATCTTATAATCATTGAAAATAAATATTATGATTGTTCTTAAAAATAATAAAAAGTGAATCTTACTTGAATAACAAGAACTGTTTTGTCCCATTAACTAAACATAAGCAAGTAGATTTTTTTGAAATGAGATCATATTGGCTTAGAAAAGAGGGGCTAATATACTGATTTTTTTTTTGATTATTCACATTTTTTGTTTCATAAACTATCCAAATCTTGAACTTCAATAAGAAAATATTAAGGGGAAAAATAACAATGGATTAGGCTCCATATTCAATAAACTAGCATCAAGAATTGTTTTCAAACAATTTTGCACTATAAAACTAAAAAAAAAAAAAAGCTTATAATCATCATTGTCAAAAGAAAGAGATTGACAAATCTATTATTTATTAGAAAGTAGGGAATATTTTGTACCATTCATAAAAAATATGTGTAAAATATCTTTTTAAGAAGAAATAGAGATTCACAATTCCAAGGGAAAAAAAAAAAGATATTTAATAAGATATGTTTTTATATTTTTCTATAAATATTTTTATAATAATATGAGATGTGAAAAATGTAATTTATCAAGAGATCAGGTACAAGTTACACCCTATATCATATGATACATATATAAAATGGATGATCATGGCAGGAGCTATAACTATGTGTCTACTTTAAGGAAAAATAGACGATTGTGATAGGATACTTCACTACATGTCGCATTTTATGGCTCTAGACCATCATTTCTCACCTAATGAATAAAAGGTGATTATATTAGTATATTTCATGAAGCTTCACTCTTGTATAAATTGTCTACCCCATTCAAGCCTACAATATTTAGTTCCAACATGTAAAAAGACATTAAAAAAAATTAAATAATAAAAATAGCATCAATTCATATAATTCTAAGCAAGTCCTTATGAGTTCTTATGAGGAAGACTCTTTCACTTGTGTGCACATGTAGCTCTCCTTCATCGACACAGCAACAAGGCCTGATTTGACCACTGAAATCTTTTTTTATATTGGTGATATGCCCATGCATTGCATGAGTTGTTTTTTCTTTCCTTTTATCATGTGAGCAATCATGAATTGGAGCTATGAAACACGATGCTTGTATACTGAATTAAAAAAAATTATATAGTTTAAAAGGCTCTAGCATCGTTACTATTAAAGAGTTGGTGATCATATTTTTTATATTTTGAGACATAGGTTTAGGAATAGAATGATAAAACAGGTTTCAACATTTTAGAGAAATAATTAGTAAACATTTTACTTATGTTTAATGTTATCTAAAAAATGGCCAAGGATGTCATCAATCTAATTGATAGAGAATTTAAAGATGTTCCAAGTAAAATTCATGATGATAATCATTGATGGCCTTATTTTAAAGACTGTGTAATAGTAATTGATGGCACTCATGTATCGACGAAAGTTTTTCTATCCAAGCAAACACTATATATTGATAGAAAATGAAATTCTCATGCGGAATATTAAGGCTTGATTTTAAAATGCGTTTTACTTTTTTTTTAGCTGTATGAGAGGCATTATTCATGATACATGTACTTTTTTAGAAGCCCTACATAAAAAGGATGCCCAATTTCACACGTACCAAAGGTATATATTTTAATAAAATGTAAATTATGGTATATCCATTTTAAGTTTTATGCATAAATATTAAATACTAATGCACTTATACACATATATATGTAGGTAAGTACAATTTAATGGATGCAGGATATCATAATAGGACATATGGGGCCATAGAAAAGAGTGATGTATATCTACCAGATTTTTGAAGTGGAAGTCAATCAAGAGGTATGCATAAAATCTTTAATCATGGATATTCATTACTCAGATGTATCATTGAGAGGATATTTTGATGTTGGAAAAATATTTGAAGATCATTGAGTATAATGCCTAATGTTCCTTATCTTAAACAAGTAAAAATTGCGGTGACTTCTATAGTTATTCATAACTTCATTAGAAATCATACAAAGATTTTAAGTTACAGCTTTATGGTGATGACAAGGAGCTACTTCTTGATGATTGTTTGGAGAGTGATGAATCACAGGAAAAAATAAGTATGCAATAGAGTTAAGCATCGAATGACCGTGAGATAAATGTTTTGTATGGTTGTATTGATACACTTTTTATAAATTATTGACTTATTTATTTATGATACTGTACTTAAAAACGTGGATACTTGCAACATTTTGATAAATATTTTTGTTGCCATTGTGATTCAGAATATATAAACAACGTTAGTAACTATTTATCTTGTTATTATGATTATGGATATGCGATCAATGGTAATAAATATTTATCTTATTATAATTATGGATATGTATTGCTGTTTTGTATCTTCTCTAATAATCAATAGGATATTTCGACAGGCAATGGTCAATTGAGCTGATATTAATTACTTTCTTCCAAATCTATTTAGAAACATAATTGAGCATATACCAATTTAAAAACATCCGACTCTATAAAGCCACTTTAAATAATACTATTATAATAATTAGTTATAATATTACAATATTTTATTATTATAATAAAAATTATAGTACTTTAAATTATAATATAATTATAAACTAATAATAACTATATATATATATATATTATACTACATTAATATTATAGTACTATTAATATAATTTATTATCATACAATTTATTATAATAATAATAATATAATGGTATTATTACATTACAATAATGATATCATAAAATAATATTATAATAATTATAATAATAAAAAAATATTATCATATTATTAAAATAACATAGCATATTTATTATTATAATAAAATAAAGATAATAATGATAATAATAAAATATCATTATATTGATATAATAATATAGTGTTATTATAATATTATAATATTAATTATTATTATCATTATATTACAATAATCATAATATGATAATATGATATTATCATATTATAATATTATTATATCATAAAATTATTATGATAATGTACGAATTATAATATTTTATTAAAATAATTTTTATCTTTTATTATTATTTTTTCATTGTAAAAGCATATCTTTAGTCTGATTAGCCAATAGATATAAAGTTTTAAAGTGATTTAGAGATGTAGCGATCAAACAACAGCAGATAGTTTTTTATAAAAACTCTACTAGCAAAGAGTTTTATTATCAATAACGCTACATACAAAAGATATACCACCAACAGCAATATAAAGGGAAGAAGGTCGGTTTTTTTAATATTTTATTTTATTTATTTTAGGAAAGAGGAGATCGGACCTTGGATGGCAAAATTCGATTCCTTCTCAGTTTCCATTTCGTTTCACGTTCGGTTAAATACCGCGCCGCGGCTCCCTTGGTTTGGACGGCTGCTTGCTCCTCCATCCGAGGCCTTTTCTCCGGCCGTCTAGGAACTCGCACTCCTTCAGAACCCCAACCCTAACCCTAGCTTCCTCTCTGATCCCCCCTCCTCTCCTCGTATCCCATGGCGGCCTCCTCCTCTTCCTCCGAGAGCGACCGCGACGAGGCCTTCGACGAGGACATGGAGGCCCTGCGGAGGGCCTGCATGCTGACCGGCACCGACGTCGCCGCCATCGACGACTCCGACTCCGATTCCGGCGGCGAGAGCACTGATGACGTCGATCTCCTCCACCGTCTCCAGGAGCGGTTTTCCGTTTCCTCCTCGGGTGCCGTTTCCTTGCCCTTCATCAAACCCCTCAGCTCTCGCCTGCCGTCCGATTCGGATGAGGAGGATGATTTCGAAACCCTACGTGCCATCCAGAGGAGGTTCACTCAGTATGAGAGCGGTAAGCATCGGAACGCCTGTAATTTTATTGGCTGTTTTAGTCTATCAGATTCGTTGATTGTCTAGTTTCAAACACGAAACCCCAAAAAAAATTAAATGAAATTTGTAATTATAGTTGCCAAAGAAAGCAACTTTTAAAAAAATGAAAAAACGATGGATGTACTGCTAATACCAAGGTTTTGCTTCCTATATATTTGAAGACTTCTGATGCATTTGAGGTATGGTTCAAATTTATAGGAGACGAAGCATACAACGGAGTTTAATCTTACTGACTTGCTGTCCCACACATACACACACATGTAGATACACATATACATGCACACATCTAGATAGACAATCGTATATATACTTATACATATAGACATATAGATATACATATGTATGTATACACATGTATATATGGATTGACATACTATAAAATATATAGACCCCAAAATCAATCTTATAATCAAGCAATTGTTTCTTTTTAGTTTCTCTTTCAAATCTCCAATTAACAACCAGTAGATCAAATTCAAATTCAAAGTGGATTTGACCATGGAAATGCTCTGATGTGATTCATTTTTGATAAGGATATTGAATTGTTGTAGCTAAATGATTTGTGTGGGATAATGTAATCGTGAAACTTTTATATATGTGGGCAGTCCATATTGGAAAGCTAATTATTGAACAGCTTGAGCCTTGTGTATTAATATCAATATTTACGTATCACAATAGCAAACCACATGATTTTTAACCAGATGTTACAATTCCATTCAATTCTATTAATGAATTGTAGGTTGCAGTTTCTTTATCTGAGCATTTCCTGAAAATTCATATAGCAGCATTGTGAAAAATGAATTCTGAATCTTCTATTACTAGTCTTCCCACAAATATATCTTTGTAGAATAAGGTGGAAAAAGATGGACTGATCAACAAGTTGGTGCTTGTGCTGTACTGTTTGAGTATTTCCCACCATATATTTGAATAATTAAGAATTTTGTGGTGCAAGCTTATGCAGGAAAGATATGAGGCAAACTCATGCAGGATATTTTTATTGAACTTTTAGAGAAAGGGGGAAGATAATAGGAAAAAGTACACCAAACAACCATTTTACATGGTGTAACAAAATTGGAAAGGACTATGTTCACTCCAATGTCAGTATAGCATTTGACATGACATCAAACTGGGCATTGTGTCTAACTTTATGTTTATTTTGAACCATTTATGTGATTTACATACCTAAATAGGGTCATAGATTCTAACCACCATGGCCTCGAAATCTGCAAGCATTTTGCCATTTCCGAGCGAAACATTATTTACTAGTTTTCTTCTCTAGATAGAAGTCGACACTTAAGGTGATAATGGTTCTCTCTGTACCAGCATAACAAGCATATATTGCTGTTAATTCATGTGGCAGCGGCCTATTCCATATATATTTTCTCAGTTTAGGTGACCTTTCTTATTCTAGCTGCTTTACTGGTCAATCCACTGACTTAAAAAACTGAAATGAACCTGATGCAACGTAACAAGGGAGCATGGCGGTAGTGTTATTTTCCAATTTCAACAATACCATCACATTGATCATGAAGGATAAATTTGGACATGTTTGTCAAAATGTATACTTACACAAACAAATGACTTCCAGTCAAGGTTTGTCATATCGAGAACTGGTATTATTTTGGTATGGAGTGTACTGTATCGAACTAATGGTATATTGATTACCTGGTACTGAACTAACAACGTACTGGTTAAGTGAATTGAAAGGTTCCAACGCATAAACCGTTCCATATCGAGCCAAACCAGGCAGTTTGGCAATTGGCATGATATAGAATGGTTCGGTATGGTACGATGTCAGTATAAAGTTAGTACGGGGTAGTTTTGGGCTATAGGGTGGTTCGGAGCAATACTGATCCCGTACTATTTCGAAATGGTGAGCCATACTGGTTTCATACCGGTATGGTTTGGTACATCCTGTACCGAGCGGTTTAGTATGGTTCGACATACTTTGCTTTTAGCAATGAGCATTTAAATGATTTGTCTTACCCCTTGGGCAGTATGGTAGTATTAGCACCAAAATTTGAAACGGTTCATCAGATGATTATCTTAAACTGGGATATCATTTGGGAACTTGATCCTGTGGTTAATTGCTATTTTCAGGCCTTCTTGATCTGAACTAGGCATTGGAAATCGTTCTTGTTTTTTTCATCCCAAAGATATGATTACAACAACCATGGTCATGCAGAAGGGGCTTTGGGTAGCTAAGGCATTGAAACTAATTCAGGAGTAGTATATATTCTGCTGCAACTGTCCCCTCTGTGACGAACTAGATGTTTTATTAATGTTTCATGTTTAGTCAAGCATCTCAGTGGGTCTGTAATATACTTTCAGGTTGCTTGAAATTTCTGGTATATTTGTCATTTTTTTAACCTGAATTTTGGATGAAATGAAGTGGAAATAATTGTTTAAAATGATAAGAAGAATGCTAGGATTATGTAACTATAGTTCATTTGGAGTTTGAATGATTTTTGGAAGAGATTTGAGCAAAGAGAAGGACAAACTGAAAAAGAAGGAAACTATGTGTTCTGAGCAAGGTTGGTTTTAATCTCTCAGTTTTTTTATGGAATGGGATGTTCTGACGTTCTGTCCCAACACTTGGGGCAGAGGGTATTTGAAGATACACCGTTTGGGACACTGGGATGATGGTGGGATGTTGCTGTCCTAAGTAAGTCTTATCTCGATACTTAGGACAGCAACCTGTCTTGGCATCCTATGGGATGTGCTGTTGAGATCTGAAACCCTGATTCTGATCACCATCAAGAGAATAAGAAAGCATCTTGGTTGAATTTGTGCTGTACCATTTAGAAGTGTGGCCACATTTATTAGCCTCTTTGCACTATAGGAATTCAAATATAAGTAGGTTTCTGTTTTGCAAGAGAAAGAAGGAAAGTTTAGTTACTTAAGCCTATAGGGGATCTTTATGGATGTTTTACATAGCAAAGGTCCTGAACTTCTAATCTTTGTATTACATAGCGGAGGTCCTGAACTTCTAATCTAAGTATTTATGGGCCATAAAATATGGATCTTTATTGAACCTCAAACATGTGGACACCTCAATCTCTTTTAAATGATCGTAGGTTTTCTAAGATTGAGTTAAATTGAGACCATGAGACCTTTACTCTGCCAAAACAGGATTTTGTATCATTGCCAAGACATTCCCTATCTTTTCTTTTCTTCCTTGTATCCCCCATCTCTTCCTATTTTTGTATTTTCTGTTTTACTATGAAACACATAGTTGTTACATTATACATACATATGGACTCTTTATCCTACTTTGTATTCTTCCTTCATCATAAGAGACTTATCTTCTACATTATTATTACAGATCGTCTCTTTAGAATAAAGGCCCATAGTCTTAACAGTTAATATTTATGTCCTTCATATCCCTGTTTAGTTAGAGATTACATTTGTTTTTACCCTTAGAATGATTTTTGATTTGGGTTTCCTTTTATTGACAATTGTCAACTACTTAGAAGGTTTAATTTATCATTAAACTATTCCTTGCAGATGCTCTAAAAGAGAAATCTGAAAATTTTGTACAAGATACTGAGATGGTTGTTGCTGATATGATATCTGAGCAAGAAACTCATAGCATATTGCCCAAGAATAGAAAAAGCACAGCACTAAGTGAAGTGCTTCTTGATTCTGGTTTCACTGAACATGCAGAGGATGAAGCATGCAGGGTAAATTTTGGGGGTTTCGTGAAATCTCAGTTCCCAAACTCTGCAAGGTTCTTTGTTGATGCCCTCAAGAAGAACAGGTCATGCCAAAAATTTATTAGGAGGAAGCTGATAGAAATTGAAGCGAAGATCGAAGAAAATAAGGAACTAAAAGAACGTCTTAAATGTCTAATGGACTTTCAGGTTGCCTGCAAACGGAAAGCAGGGCATATATTAAGTCAGAAAAAGGATCCTCGTATCAGGCTAATTTCAATGCAAAAGCCAAGAACCACTAAAGATTCCAAGGTTAACAGCCTCACCTATATGCTTTTTAACTTTGATCTCTTTCTTGTTATGCTGAAGAATTGTCTTGTGTCACATTGTGCTTTTTTGAAGCTAATACAGTTTTTTTTTTTTTTTTTTCATGCATTAAACTGAAAATGTCTATGGCTCCTTTTACACTTGCATATATGCATGCATACATCAATATTGAAGATGTACTTAAGGTGTACATATCCATGCATACATATTCCTTGTGTATCTATCTGCATGAACACACATGCAAACAAAAAATGATATATGTGCATGCACACAAGTAGTGAATGCTCCCAACATTTAGTGTATTATATTTGGTCTTTAATTCATTGTCATGTTGATGGTTTATGAATTTTTATCCCACCTGCCTGCCTGCCTGCTCGCCTGCCTGCTCGCCTGCCTTCCTGATTGTCTGTCTGTCCAATTACATATATATATTCATGGTAAAGAGATGAGAATTGGCATTGTGTAGTATGCATAGCGGGGTTATTTTTTTATATTTTGTTTGGTGCGCTAATCTAATGAGAACTGAAGTGATATAATCATTACATAGAGGCCTTATTTGGTTGCAAAGAAGATGAAAGTAATGAAAGGTAATTTAGTGAAACAAATTAAAGAAAACAAGATACAAATGGAAGTTTGCTATGTTTGATTTTGTCGAGAATTTTCAGAGTGGTTAAGTATGCTTGAGCTATTCTGGTACACTTGATTTTTTGCTATTTGCTTTGAGGATCACCACAACTTGAAAAGAAAAATCTGCGGCTTTTTAAAGAAAATTTTGGCATTTTCAGGATAACTACAGCTTGGAAACAGAAAATTTGTGGCCTCTTAGAGAAAAGTTTGACATGTTATTTTCTTATTTTCTCGCTTTGAATTTTCCTTTGATTGCCAAACAATGGGAAAAAAGGATTCCACTTTGACTTCTGTTTTCTTTCTTAGCAACCGAAGTCTAAGAGTGCATTGTGGAAAAAGGAGGCTTTTGTATGTAGCATTCCATGCTATTACAAAACATAGGGGCATTCTTGTCCATTTTTTGTTAACATCATAACCATATTCAATTTATATTTGTACATGTATGCGTAGATATGCAATCGTGTATTTGTATATGCATGAGATTGCGATTTGGGTACTTAAGTGACTTCACATTGGTTTGGTGTATCAATGGTTTATTAATATGTATATTTATGTATTTATGTGTGTAGAAGGATGGAGGGTAGATTAAGGAATGGAGGCTACATAGTACATGTAAATAGCACCAAGCATTTGGCTTCCTCTTTTTTCAGAAATATTAGATCTCTAAGATGTACATCATATATACATCATCTTGCATTGCAATCTTCTCATCATAAAACCTAATTTTATGATTATTAATTATGAGAAAAAACTGTCAAATAACTATTGCAGGCTATAGGAAACTTTTATCTTCTAATAAATTTCAAGGATCTTTGGAACATTTTGAAGGTGACGTATTTAAACATTTTTAGAACATTTGAAATTGCATCTGTGTAGATACCATAATCAAATTGAGGTTTATTTAAAATAAATTTTTTTGGCTATTTCAAATGTATAAGGTGAAGAGTCTTGTCTTGGTTTACCCAAAAAAACGAATCTAGTTAGTCGCAAAGCATAGCAAATTGTACATACTAACGCCGATGATGTTATTGTTGTACTTATCATCATCATCATCATGATCCAAACCTTTTCCCATCAAATATGGGGTCTGTTATAGAGTGCAACTTGAAGTTGAGAAGGCTTTTTGGAAGAATTAAGCAGTTTAACCAAGTTTAACCTCAAGCCTCCAGGAAACAAATTTATACAATAACAGGGGCTTGCCATGGAACCTATTAGGTCTGTTGGCAAGTAGGATGATATACGTTATTGTTCATAGTTTAAGCTCACGCAACTGAGGAACAACCCTCCAAAGTTCTTCTAAACCTTTAGAGAGTCAAAATGAACATGGAAGACAATAACTTTTGATATAGAGATAGCTATGTTCATCTCCAAGGTGCCAACAACCTACATACCAAATGAAACGTACCATATTATTGTTGTATTGGATAAAAAAACACTTGACTCAGCTCTTGCAAATGCCAAAAGAAACAAAGAATATTTTATTAGAAAATTTTGCAGTACCTATTATTTGAAAATTATATGGTGGTTGACATTTTAAATTGATTCAAAGAGCTTTGACCATTCATTATTTGAGGCATTGTTATTAAGTATAAACTAAGTACACTTTGGATTGTATACTATCATATTGATGCATTTTTCCCTCTTATACATAACTTATGGATTTACCTTTTCAGAATATATCTTCTAAAGGAATATGATTAGCTTGCCATGTCAGTGGCCAGCTATGTTTGGCACCAACACTTGTGAATTTAATTAAATTAAATGGAATTATATGTGTAACGAGTCAGTACATCAACATCAATTTTGGTAACACTATTTATCATTTTTTCATTTACCAATGTAATAGAACTTGTTCTTATATTAGTGTCATCGCAAAGATTCAATCCATGTCACATGCTGGATTTTCAATAAAAATCAGAGCATTTTTAACAACTTAAGCAATAGTTTTAGTTCATGTCTACACGAAAGGAAAATGTAGAGATTCTTCAAAGCTCGTTACCATCCGATTGTCTTTCAAGCCCTACACATGTTTTTCATGGGTTCTATATAAAACATTAGGGCATGGATTGTGGTCAATTTCTTAGTATGCACAAGGCCTAGAGAAAACCATCGTATCTTAGAGTGCATAAAGCATGTAATTCATGCATTTATAATAATTGCTAAATGTTTTTGTGTCATGGTTTTAGATCCTGTGGAAAAGGGGGTGTTCCAGTTTTTTCATGGAATGAGCACTCTACTGTCCGACTTTGCCTTGATGGTTCTCTCGATAGAGTGTCTCGGAACCCTTCTTCATTGCTTTTATTTTTTTTTTCTTTCTTTCCTTTTTATCTTCTTTATTTCTTTTCTTCCTTTTTTTTTTGCCTTCCTTTCCTTTGCTTCTCCCTTCCCCTTCTTTCTTTACCTTTTCTTCTTCTATTCTCTCTTTCCTTTTTTACCTTTTTTCTTTCCTCTTTGTCCTCTTTCTTCTTCTTTTCCTGCATGGTTAGGTTTTGGTGTCCCTCCCCTTTTCAGTCTCGTTTTTCCATAAGAAGAGGACAGGACAGCTGGAACACGCTCTTGTCTCACCGAGACTTAATTGCGTGAACTTTGTTTTTATCAATTAATTAATCATACATTTTTGATCAAGCAACTGGTCTTAATTACCATGACATATCCATCATCACAAGGCATGTCGTTTCCAATATATATATATATTCATGCTTCCAATTAATATTTTCTTTAAAACCTCTTTTGTCAGGATATGACATTACTTTTGCCTGGACTATCATTACTTGCATAACTAGGACAAATGAAATCGGTCAATTCTAGTGCTTTCAAGGTGCGTGCCATATATCTCTACTAAAATGTAAAGCAAACATCTAGTATGGCTGTTAGATTTTTATGAGGGTAGGAGTATCACTTAGAGAGGGGTGAGGCCATGCATCTCACTTCACTTTTAAGCAAGTGCCTATTTTTAAAATAAAAACCGAACTCTCTAATATGTAAATAACATATGAAAGAACTAAATAACTAAAATAGGGAGTATATTTGTCAATTCTACTATGAGTAATCATGATATGCAGAGTCAAATTCTGCCATATTAGGTACTGGTGCTGTATCGGTACCGGACCGGTATAGTTCGGTATGATGTGTATTAGTACCAAATCAGCGGCATACCAATTAGGTGGACTAGGAGGCTCCCATAAACGTTCACCACTATACCAGGCTAAATCAGGTGGCTCAGTTCAATGTGGGGCAGTTTGGTACGCCAGTATGGAAGTGGTATAGACGGTTCGGGGTGGTTCACCCCCTTATACCGAACTAGAAGGCCAAACCGTCTCAATTCCAGACCAGTTCGATTTGGTTTGGGATGATTCGGTTAACCTTGTGTGGAATCACAACTATCATTAAATGTTAATTTGTCTTGAATAAATCATGTTCATCAACTGTGTGTGGCACTGGTAATAGAACAATGGGGACCTGAACTGTTCTGTTTTTAGAGCTAGCTTGATTCTTAGGCAACTTGCTAGCAAGTCTGGGCTGAAATTATGCTACTTTAGGCTAACATACCTTGCCTGCAATCATATGTTTTTCATGCTATGTCATCCTCTCACTGCCTTACTATTATCTTGTCAAGGTTTGGACTTTGGATCCAAGAACTATTATTGTTTTATTCCATTGTTTGGTTTGCATATCTTCCTTGAAGGTTTCTTTTTTCTTTGAAGTAGGTTTTCCATTTTATTTGAAAATAAGGGATGATGTTTGTTTCAGTGGTATTATAGTGCTGCCTTAAGTGTAAAAAGTAAAAATTTACATTAGCGCAGCACTCAACATGCTTCATAGGATTGATCCTTACTGAAACTAAAGATAAGAATTGAGAAAAGATAAAAGAAAAGGTAAAGTTGTTCAATGAGACGTTACATTGATTTGGAAACTGGTTCTTTGGATTAATATATGAAATGTTAAGATATCATATACCTGATGCTAATGTACCAATGAATAGTAATGTACAGATGAAATTCATCATTAAACCTCAAATAGTAGAAACAATTACAAGAAAATTTGTTGTGTTTTGTTTTGTTTTGTTTTTACTTTTTAGTGAAGGGTCTTGAGGTCATTTAGAAGGGTGAATGCCACACATGACGCTTAACATGATCTGTTTTTATCAGCTTTTGCTCCATCTGTAATGGGGTTAAATGTGTGAAAGAAATGGTACATTTACTATTAACATCTGAAAACCATAGTTGTGTCAATATTTACTGATTTTAATGCAGAAGATTATTTCTGCAAGAACAATTTAGCATTGGGAGTAAACAAGCAGATATGTGTTGGCCATAGATATCATGTAGCAAGCAAAATGATTGCCTAAATCTGAGTAGTTTTAACAATTTAGATGTTTTTATTTTTAATTTATCTTTTGAAGAAACCCTTTTAGTGTCCTTTCTGTTAATTGCTTAATCAAAAATAAATCTCATCATAACTACAATCTCGCCTCTTGAATATTAGCCTGGCTTTTATTTAATCTTCATTGCCAATTAAGCATATCACTGGTCATCTTCAATCATTTCAAAAAACATCTGGATATACTTTCTTAGGCTTTTTCTTTTTGACAGTTTTCTACTAGTTGTAGTCCAAAAATATCCAAATGATAGGTCATTGTAATTATTCTATATAACTTCGAAAATAAGATTTTCTATATTATCCTTTTCAGTCTCAATAAGGTCCAAATGGGTTGATTTGATTGGGGCCAGGCACTATCTTAACTTGGTTCTTTATGGAAATGAGTTGAACTCGGCTTTCATTTGGTTCCACTGGAAAATGGACATTTAAGCTCCAGTCTCAATTACTAAATTGTTGTGTGTTGAGTAAGACAAGACACATCAGCTGGGTTAGTTCACCGTATCAAGCTGGAATGGACCTAACCCTGCCCATCCTGGGTTTTTCCTAGTTTAGTGAAGTGGTTAAGTTCTTAGATATAGATCATTCTTGTTAGATTTCAAATTTTGGTCAATCTATTCGTATATGTTTGATTTGAATTCTTTGTTATTCTGATATATTTACAGCCCTAAAGATCTCACATCCTTGACCTCTTTGTATGTGCGTGCGTGTTTTTTTTTTTTTTTTTGGTGGCGGGGGGGTGGTGGGTGGGGTGGATTTCTCATCTGTCATCTCATTGTAATATCGATTCATTTCACATTTTATTACATTTTCTGATTGAAAAATTGAGCAACATTAGGATCATCAGAGGATGCTTGTCCTTTTTGCTTTGCAAATCTCAATCGACAAATTTTCCTGTTCTCATCATCAAATTAAGTAGGTCTACTTTCATGGATCATTTTATGGCTAAATTATCTGAATTAATGGAAAACATGAAGCATCACAATTCACAAACCTTTTGGTTGTAAATCCAATATTTTAGAACTTTCTAGGTTTGTGTACCTGTTCACCTTGAGATTTGTGATTATTCTAAGGATGGAACTTATTATTTCTAATGGATGTGGGTTGTTGAGCCGGATATGCGGATTAAACTAGGGAATGAGGACTTCATTACAAGTGGATGGACTGTTAATATAGATCTTCATGTACAAGGTGGGAAAATTAAAAATCAAGCTATTTAGTGGAACATAGAGATCTTCGGTATTATTTGGCCAATTAAAGATGTGAGGAGATCTCTTACATCAATCACTAATATGAAAAAGTGATATCTCTTTGGAAGGGATCTTTAGATTTGCTTGTTAAGTAAGTGAGAAAATGGTGAATGTAAAAACAACAGTTTATTGCTTTGTGAAAAAGGCATGATATCAGCACTGCTTTTTTTTTTTTGTTGTATCATGACACATTAGGGTGCAAGTAATGTGATTAAAAGCTTTTTAGCAGAAGGATATGATCATTATGGTCAATTGGAATTAAGGCATTAAATTTTAGATGTTTGCAGGTGACACCTGGGCTCCTTATTTAATACAAGTCAGAAGTTCATTTGTGTGTGTTCAAATATGTATCTGAGGTTTTGAGAATTGGCTCATTCCATCAGGTAGATGACCTAATTGATCACTTATACAATCATGTGGTCCTTTTGTAAAGTTAGAAACCCTGGATATCTGGAAAGGACGAACAATAGTCTCTAGGGAATTTGTGCAAGTGTTACGGTCACTGCTTGTTGGTGCATTGCTGTTCTGAATCCTGATCTGGTTCAACACCCTTGGCAACTGATAATTATGTCAAAGCTCAGGATGAACTGATTTTCTTGATCCCTTTTTTTTATTTTTTTATTTTTGTCCATAACTTTCTCACTCTGTGTCCAATCTCTATTCCCTTTGCATCACACTACCTCTTTTAATTTCTCTTGCTATTTAACAGTTAGGAAGAAAGAAACCAAAGAAGGCCTTATAAATCATGCTAGATTCTGTGAAGTTGTAACTTTAAATGTGTCATCCGGTGTAATTTATTCTATCTATTTATCCTTGTAGGTATTTAATTGTACTTTAAATGTGAACTGCCATGAATTGATAGAATGCATGCAGGGGGAAATGAAAAGCCTGGGTTTGATTTGATTACAACTGAGATTGAGGATATCTATGCAATTTACAGTTTCTGTTTTAATATCCAGTTATTTGATGATTGCTAAAACTTAATATAAATATTGACATCTGAATCTTGGCTGAGATAGGATATCTATGAAATTTGCAGTTTTTGTTTTAATATCCAGTCATCTGATAAATGATAAAACTTTACATAAATATTGACTTCTAGATCTCTTTAATTGGTTAAAGCAACATGTTGTTTATAGATATTAGACATTCCTGAGGCTGTAGATTGATATCTGCACAGATGTTTGGAGGTTTACCTTTGAGGTTAACAAGGGATGCTTCTGGTTGAAGTAACTACAGTGACATTTTGATATAGGAAGATAAAAGATTGTTTTGGTTAAAGAATTTTTTTGGGGATATTATCACGTAGGGAGTTCTATGTATAGTTCAAAGAAAAAAAAAATCCTATTTCTGCTTTGCCTCATCTGATGCTTTGATCAGAGAAATTTGAAGCAGTACTGCAGTGAGAATACTGATCTTTGCTTTTACATATGGTGCCATGTTTGACAAAGACAAGAAATTTTTTCTTCTAGTGATGGAAATTATAGCCATATGCAGTATCTCTTGTTGGAAGTGAAACCATTCACTTTTGCAACAACTAAGAAAGTGTCTCATTTGCAAGCATGGACAAAGATATTCTGCTAGGTTTAGAGTGGCAAAGATGATCTGTCTGCTGATTGGAGGATGAGTATTTTGCAATGTGTGTTGCAATTTTATCTTCTGGAGGTTTTGGTTATGATTGTGGTCTTTGCTTTGGGTGTTGTTTTCTTTAAGTTTGAAGAAAGCTTGGGAATATACTGTCATATTCTGTTTGGTGCGAAGTGTAGCAGACAAGAACTAAGCTTCCAAAATCACACCAGGTAAATAATATTGGAAAGTGTTTTGGTCAATCTGTATTTTAAAGTTTTCCTTTTGAGGGGAGAAACTTTGGGTGCTCATCCTTTATAAGTCTTTACCTCACATTCATCTACAAACTGCGCCTCCTTTTATCTTATGAGAGTAATTAAAAGTTATATAGGGGGAGGATCCAGCAATAGAACTGACCTCGTTGACAAGAACAAAAGGATTAGAGAGGGCACACAAAAGAAAAAAAGTCTCTGTACCTTCTAGTAGATTTTGTATTTTTTTGGATATCTTTTCTGATGATTTTTTTGAGGATGTCAATTCCTTTTTGGATCTTTTTCCCTTGTATGAGTATTAATAACTCTTGCAAGATGAGACTCTAGATTTCTCGATGAATCTTGAGGCAAGGATTGAGTGCTCTACTTGCCACTGTGCAACTGCATAAGGTGGCTGGAAAACCTTATTTAATAACATCTTCATCCTTATAGGTGCATTGGACCTAGAACAGCTTCATATTCATGCATTTTGATTCTGGCACATGGTAGATGCCCTGGTCATTGGTTTCTTTCAGATTTTTAAGCTGAAAAAACTTGCAACAAATATGGTGTGTATGTACATTTGCATTACATACATATTCTACTGTTATGTATTGCTGCAATGCCTCTTATCTGGAGTTGTGTATATGTATTCTTGGTTTTAGCCACATGAGCAATGAACATCTCAGTTAGGCAGTTGCATACCCTTGCATGTCTGTGCTACCTACAGAATTTGTCATGACACCATTCTATAGGCTTGCAATGTTGATTTTTGAGAGCTTTTATTTTTTATTTTTATTTTTATTTTTACTTCTTAAGGTTGTGTATTGCCTTTTTTAGAACTTGATGGAATGCATTTACATCTACTTAATGGATTTTGTTTGCTGCAGGCCAGTTACAAGAAGGTTCCTGCCTTACGTTTTGGCCCCGCTGAAAACTCCCATGTTTCCAAATATAAGATGGTACTTAGGAGTTTCCCCGTCTCACTTAGAAAACAAACATGGTCAAACATGGAAAGGGAGAAACTTGCAAAGGGTATAAAGCAACAATATCAAGAGGTGCTCATTTTGAATTCGATGAATTCTGAAAGGTATGTGAGAATGCTTAGTTTTATATTTTCTTTTAATGCCGATCACAGACCTGAAAGCTGGCTGAAGACCTGTCAGTCAAATTAGTTTATTGTTTGAGTGAACTGTTAAAAATGTTAATTTGGATTGGTTTATAAGTTAATGTTGCTTGACATTTTTAACATATTCATTTTTTATTTTGCAGTGACATAGATTCAAATTTAATGTCTGCACTATCAGGCAGTGATCTTGATGTCACACCAGAAAAAATAAGATCTTTCTTACCATTAGTAAATTGGGATCGGTTGGCTTCTATGTATCTCACAAGCCGTTCTGGTGCAGAGTGTGAAGCAAGGTATGAATTGGAGTGTAAATAGATAGCTATTGACTTTTTATATTGTTTATTTAAATTTTATTGTTATCATCTCTAGTTTCTTCTTTCTAGACATGAAATATATTATTTTGTGCCTATGTTACCTGGATGCCTGTGTATAGCCCAGATGTATTGGCAAGTCTGATTCACATTAGATATGAAGATATTAATCAAATTCTTGATTTGCTATTTTTGAAAATGGGTGGAGAGTTGGACTCTTCCAAAAATGAGTTTGATCCACCATAATGACATTAGGAGCGGACTTTTGCTCTTTGTTTAGGTTGATTAAGAGAGTAGCTATTCAAATTTTTGTGAAACGTCATGCTACTTGTATCCTTTAACTAATGGAGTTTGGATGAGAGACATATATATTGGAAAGAACTTAACTGAAAATATCTCTTGATTTTCTTCTTTCCTTTTATTTTTTAAATAGATGAATATATGGATTAATCAAAATGATATTTTTCCTTAGATGTCCCACTATTTCCTATTTACCTGTTTCCAAGTTGGACAGAATTCCTGTGTCAATGTCCATGCAACTTTTTTTTTCCTAATGTAGCCCTTTTGTTTTAAATAGCTTATAATCTAGAGAATTGTTTCCCATATTTTTGGAGTAATTTTTTTATCAATTTTAATTGGAATTGCTTTACTTCTATTTCATATGGTAATTTGAAGATTGTGGGCCCATCTGGACTCCTGGATAAACCATCCCTAGATAATTCCCAGATAGAGCTAAAGGTCAAGACAGGGATGGAGGCAGCATAAGGATGGATGTAATTGGGGATCTCCCAGAGATCATGACATAACAGAAAATAAGTATCCTGGATTCCTTCTAAAATCTGATTTTCTTTATCTGATATTTTTTGGGGATTGTACAACCCAAGGTTTCCCTGACCTCGAAAATTTTCCTCTCCAACTGCTATCCTCTACTCACAGTCCACTGTATATGAAATATTCCATAGACAGTCTATCCAGGCATCCATATAGACCCTAAATGTTATAGTGGGGTTGCTTTTGATGTCTTCCCATGCTTTTCCTCTATGGTGCTACCAGCATTCCTGTTATTGGTTTCTAAGGTTTGCAATGATATGTCTGTAAAAAATCACTACTGATTGCTCCCTCCTTTCCTCCATACTCTTTTCTTCTGATCCCATCCCAGCCGTACATCCAATTTAGTTTGTATTTGATTAAAGCATATCCACTTGAACCACAAAACTGGACCATATAACATCCTTTAGTATAAAAAGCGTATCTGCAGAAAATTTAGACCAATTGTCAAGGTTTGGACTACCACAATGGGCATACCAGTTCTGAACTGGCATGGTTCATATTGTGGTAGGCTCTGTATCAAGTTACAGTTTGTCAATATGCTTAGGTATGACACATGATACACACTTTGCTACACCTCAGCATAGGGTGAACTATACTGTTGTATGATCGTTTATTCAAACCTTGCCACTTGTTGGCATGCTTATATGGGAATCAAGCCATTGCTTTGCTATCTGATGTGAATATGTGCTGACAAGCATATCCACCAAACCATGAACTTATTCTATTTAGGACAAAAGTTAGGTGCAAGTCATTAGGTGTTTGCTACAAGTGACAGGATGTAATTTTACATTCCATTAGACGTTTAGAAAAATGATAATAAACACATCCCACTTGTCAAGTATGATGGTTGTACACGTGTGACTTGTTAAATAGAGAACATAATTGCTAACATTTAATGAACTGCACCTAAGTTTCATCTTTCTATTTAAGAATAATTTAAGTTAACTAATATTGTCACTTTAGAATAATCCTTTAACAAAATTTTGTTTAAACTGACCGAACGCCCTTTTGTTAAAGGGCTTGTTTGCCATAGAACATCAAGGTTTTGAATATCATGGAATTCAATGAAGTAAAAGATACCTGGTGGATATCTAAAAAGTGGAAGGAGAATAATAGGAAGGAAATATGTCTAGGATAAATTTAGAGGTAGAATTAAAAGGATTTCATTAAAAAAGATTAGTAGCTAAAATAATATGCTATTTTACCTGTTTGAATTATATTTTGATTTTCTTCAGTTTGTGGCATTTCAAAGTCAGACATATAGGGTGGCAATATACATGTTAGGTTGATATTGGCATTGGGCATGCATGTCTTCTGTGATGCCCTATGTATCATAGAGTATTGACTTGTGCGAGCCTCGATGAACCTATGCTGATTTAGCATAAATCCACACAGCTCAATACTTGTTGGTGCTGAGCTGTTTTCTTCTAAAAAAAATTACACGCACGTATATATATGTGGATATGTACGTGTGTCCTGTGTTTTGGCAAGGCATGATGTGTGTTGGCTTGGAATAGACATGGCATGACATGGCAGATGCCATTCGGGCCATTGGCCTGCACCCACCCATCTGCATTAACTCTTGAATTATTATTAGCAATGTAAATCATGTGGCATCTACTTTATAATTCTAGAGCATGTAGTTGACACTTGTCAAGTAGTGAGCTAAACCATGGTTTCAAGAGCAACCATGCCAGCCCATGCCATATGGTATGTACAATGTAGAGCCAATATCAACACTTGGATCTAGGTCTATACTGATTGATTCACTCAGTATTGAGCAGTGCTGTTCCATACGAACTGGTTAATGTTGTGTTAAGCAAAAGGTTTCTTAAGCAAGGTTTTAAATCCTGTGAGATAGGGTTATCTTAATTTTTCCACGAAATGGGATGTCCTACTGTCCCGCCCTATTCGGATAACCTTTCTGATAGAGCATCCATTACACTTGTCTCCCTCTTGAGTTTGTCATTATTTTTTTCTTTTTTTTCCTTTCTTCATTCTTTCATTTCTTTCCTTTTCTTCTTCTTTATTTCCCTTCTTCCCTCTTTTCTTCCATCCTTTTCTTCTCTCTTTGTTTCCGTCCTTCCTTTTGCTGCTTCTTTTCTTCCTTTTTTCTCCTTTTCTCCTTTTCTCCTTTATTTTCTTTTCTTGCATAGTTGGGTTTGAGTTTTGATGTCCTACTCCTATCTTAGTTCCATTTTTCCACAAGTATAGGACAGGATGGCTAGGATGGCCCCCGTTCTGTTGGGACTTAAAACCTTTCTCTCAAGTCTTTTCTGGGATGGCACATGTTATTCCATCTTAGCCATGGGCTTGCTTGCCCCATGGTGACTAAAATCCTTGATCTAATCATCAATTGCTTTTTACAAGAGTCCTTTGCTATGATCATTTTGTTCTCCCAATCATTTTGGATTATGCTGCAGTGTTTTATACAAGTTCTGAAGTGTTGGCTGATTTGCCTTTGTAGGTAACGCTTTATCTTAATGGAAGAGTGAAACTGTGTCCATTGTCTCGATATTGATATTTGTGACATCCAAGAAAGTAGGTAGTCTTGTTTTGGAAAATGTTCCTATACCAAATAAATAACCATTTGTTGAGAGGAAGCATGAATGTTGCGTAAACTAGCAAGATCTTCATTATCCCAATTAGTTATCTTGATATTGGTCCTGCCAATCAAAATGGTTGCATGTTATTAGATGAAGCAAAGAAGTGTCACTTCAAATTTTGATTTCTTCCAGTCATTCTTTGTATAACATATTTGCATCTAGTGTTCTTTTAGTCAGAACCTAAACAAATGTTCTGATGCCTAGCTAATATAACATGCACATTTTCATTGCTGCCTTAAATGAAAATTTCCTTTCTGAATTTCCTCACCTTTCTCAAAGTGGTCAGCCAATTTAATTAATTTCACCTTTTCCGTCCATTTGCCATTCAGGTGGTTGAACTGTGAAGATCCAATGATTAATCACAACCCATGGACCATCCTGGAGGATAAGAAGCTTTTATTTATTGTCCAGGAAAGAGGGGTTTATAATTGGATTGATATTTCAGTTGCACTGGGATCGCATAGAACTCCCTTTCAGTGCCTGGCACGTTACCAACGGAGTCTTAATCCTTATATTCTGAACAAGGACTGGACAGCAGATGAAGATGCTAAACTTCGTGCAGCTGTAGAAAGTTTTGGTGATAATAACTGGCAGATTGTGGCTTCTAATCTAGAAGGCCGCACGGGTCCTCAATGTTCTAATAGGCAAGTGGTCTTCTCATTTTCTATAGTTCATTTATGATTGTTTCTTAAAGACTATTTCTTTTTTTTCATATTCTTATTATTTGCTACATGCATCAGACCATATCACTTACCGCCTGTTTATGTTTACTCCAAGCATTAAAGAGTTATGTTTTTCATTCAATATATTTATGCAACTATTTACTTGAAGGTCATCTCATATCATATGTATGCATTATTGTGGTTTATTTCATATACTAGAAAATACCATTCTTCCATAAAGTCATCCAAGACCATATTCAGTAAGATTCTTGTGGAGTCATCTAATTTTTGGTCCATTATTGAACTATGTAGACTGAACGTTTTTTGGTTTGCTTGATGCCATGTATTTCTGACTTATTTGTGGGCATTTACCAAAATGAGTTCCATGATCCCATCAAATGCAGGTGGAGAAAATCCCTAAACCCTGATAGGAGAAAGGTAGGGCGGTGGTCTGTCGATGAGGACAAGCATTTGAAAGTAGCAGTAATGCTTTTTGGGGCCAAAAATTGGAATAAGATAGCTCAGTTTGCCCCTGGTCGGACACAGGTTCAATGCAGAGAAAGGTACTTTTAGGGTTGTGTTGTGATGCTATTTAGTCTGACATTATTTATGATTCTGAAGTGCTCTTTTCTGGTGACAGGTGGCTTAATTGTCTAGATCCATCTTTAAATCTTAAAGCATGGACCGAAGAAGAAGATTGCAAGCTATTGGCAGCAATATCTGTACATGGGTATTGTTGGTCCAAGGTTGCAATTTGTGTGCCTCCACGTACAGATAACCAGTGTAGGAGGTAAAAGAATCTTGCACTACTGCATTTTTCTCCTTTTTAGATCAACTAGAAGCCCTGGTCATATTCTGCATTTTAATAATGGTGTTATATGATTTTATAAGACATGTTGGGTTCCAGTCTGCATACAAATAATTTTAGTTTTGGGTATGCAGGAGATGGAAGGTTTTACTTCCTCATGAGGTGCCATTACTCCGAGCTGCTAGGAAGATGAAGAGAACCGTTCTTATATCCAATTTTGTGGATCGGGAGAGTGAACGGCCAACAATTGGTCCCAATGACTTTACACCACTTGTAAATTTTTCGGAGGCTGAAGATGATGATAGTACGAGACCTAGAAAGAAAAGGTCAAGGTATTGCTGCATAGAATTAGGTTTCCTTGATTACTTCTATATATTTGTTTTCCTTTTGTCTGGTCATCAAAAGTTTGTCTGTTTGTGAAATTTTGTGAGCTCATCAACATCTGTATTTTGATGCTTTTCATCTCTTGTCTAACATTCCAGTGATAATCAACCCAAGAAGTCTAGGGTTAACTCCAAGAAATCTTTTAAAGATAATTCCACAGCAGATGGTATGTTAAATTCTTCCACCGATGTGGTTCCTGCTGACTCAGCTCTTGTTTGTGGTATAAATTCTAATGCTGCTGGTGGTGGGAGCATTAAGAGGTCTAGGAAGAAAAAATCAAGGTGTGTTGAATCAAGAATTTTCACTTCTTGCTGTTCATTAGAGTTTGTCTGGAACTTCTTTTTCCTGATTTCCTTGTGTTTTATTTTGCTGATTTTGCAGTGACGATCAACCTAAGAAATTGAGAGCTAGATCAGGAAGATCTGTTAAAGAAAATTCAACAGCGCATGGGATGGTAAATTCTTCTGGTGATAAAGTTCCTGTTGACAAATCTCTTATTCATAAAGGAAGTTCTACCGGTGAAAGTAGGAGAATTAAGAGGACAAGGAAGAAGATGCCAAGGTTTACAGATTCAAATACTTGTCTAGTTGTCTTTCTGCTGTTCTTTTAAATTAAATTTCCTTAATGTTACTTTCTGTATGGTGTTTTATTCTGCCCATGTTACGGTGATGATCATCCCAATAATTCAATGGTTAAATCTAGAGTTATAAAGAAAATATAATGGCAGATGGCATTGTTAATTCTTCTACTGGAATAACTCCTGCTGACTTATCTCTTGTACCTAGTGCAAATTCTGGTACTGCTGAAAGTGGGAGCGCTGAAAGAACTGGCAAAGGAACATCAAGGTATTGTGAATTAACACACTTGGCCTTCTGCTCTTTGCTGAAATATAGTGTCTTTAAGATTTCTTTTTCTTTTGTCCTTTTTTTTCCCACTGCCAATGCTACAGCGATAATCAACCCAATGAGTCAAGAGTTAAATCAAGAAGTTTTCTTAAGCAAAATCTAAAGGCAGTTGTTATGGTAAATTCTACTGGTCACACAGTTTCTGCTGACTTATCTCCTGTGCCTAATGTAAACTTTAGCACTGCTGAATGTGGGGGCAATGAGAGGACAGCAGCTCAGAGGACATTGAGGTATTATGGACTAAGAAACTTTGCTTCTAGCTGTGCACTGTAATACAATGTTGCAACACATTATCCTTTTGGTGTTTTGACAGAGTTTCTGCTGACTTATCACCTGTGTCTGATGTAAATTTTAGTACTGCTGACTGTGGGGGCAATGGAAGGACAGCTCAGAGAACATCGAGGTATTATGGACTAAGACACTATGATCCTTGCTGTGCACCGTAATATAATATCCAACGCATTATCCTCTTTAGTGTTTATTTGCAATATTACAGTTGTAATCACCCCAATAGGTCTAAAGCTAAGTCCAGAAGGTCTCCTGAAGAAAATATAACGACAGTTGACATGGTCGTAAATTCTTCTGCTGAAATCATTCCTTTGGATGCATCTCTTGTACCTATTGTAAATTCTGATAATGCTGAAAATGAGAACATTAAAAAGACGAGGACGAAATACCTGAGGTAAGGCATTACAATTTGAGACACTTCATTTAGTTCTGTACATGACAAAATATATAGTCCTCAACATTCACTGATTTATTTTCTTTGGGAACCTTGACCTTGACCTTTAATGCACAGAGGGCCAGAAGCTACGGCTCAAAAGAAGGGCTCATGGTAAGTTTAACTTCAGTGCTACTCATCTCGTTAACTAGCCCTCTATGGTACACAATCTAATTCTTTGACTAGTCTCAATTCATTCTTTTCTTTTTTTCAATGACTTACAAAAGGAGGTGCCTACCAACATCTATTTGCAAGAATAAGAAAGGTACTTAACTTTTCTATGTTCATGTTGCAGTGATGGTCCACCACTGATGCCATCCAAGCAGTCGAATGCCAGAAAGAGATGTCTGATAGAAAATGAAGTAACAGATAGTGTGGTGAACTGTCCTGATGCTGAAAATATTAGCAATAGTTCACCTGTTTCAGGTTTAGAGTCTCCAGCTGTTGGAATTAGTAGCAGCAAGAGGATAAGAAATCGGGGTTTAAGGTATTATTTCCTAGCTTTATAGTTTGTTTCTTGCTTAGCTTTAGAATGTTTTGTTAATAAGTATTCTCACTTTAATATGTTTGTCTTGCAACCATCACAACCTCGAACACAGAGGAACAATGGCTACCAATGTAAAGATGAACTCTGGGAAAGTCAGCTTCAATGTCCTTAATTCCTTGAGTGTCTTTAGATATCCATCTTTCTTTCCATCAGTTTAATAGAAGGAAAGTCAAATTTCTATACATTTGCAAATATTGGCTCGCCGCTTATTTTTTGTGCATTGGTTTTGCTTGATTTTGCAGCAAGAATCCTAGAACAAGTTACCCCAGTGCTATGGCAAAAAGAAAAATATATCCAGAAGACCTCCCGCTGACTCATGGTATCATAGAAGGAAATAATATCATTTCAAAGGAGAAGAAAGGGTCAGCAAATGCAACTCTTGAAAAACCTACTCTTAATAAATTGTTGGAGACCAACAAGGTGGTGAGTCAGAGGGAATGTGGAGTGCTTGATATTATAGGAACTGGTTCCCCTGAGGGTGAAACAAGCACTAGTGAAGCTCCCCGTTCAGACGCAGCAAAAGAAATTCACTGTGAAGAAGATACTAGAGCTGCGGACTGTGATACATTGCTTGTTCCCATGTCACATAAGGAGGCAAAAAGAAGACTGGAATGCTTGGATAATCAAGTTGTAGCACAGAATGTTGGGGACTCTATTGTGACTAATGGCGCTGAGAAAATGGAGACAGAAAAATGGCTTGAGGTGAGGCATGGGATGGATGAAAGTACCCAATCAGCTGACCGCCATAAAGCTCTGGAGCTTCTAAACAATTCAGCTTCAGAGATTGCGGACTGTCATGGGATTGTTATTGATGAGGCGGTCCGCTGGAGCCTGCTAATGGAGGAAAAGCATTGCTTTCCTTGAATAAATAAGTGAGAACATGCATAAATGTTGGGAGTCATGCCAGTTTCTTTGCAAATGGGATCAGAGATTGCTTAATTCTCTGAACTTGGAACAGAAGAATCTGTAAACATGAGGCAATGGCATATGAGCCAACAGATGGATTGGTGAAGGATCATGGGATTCAGTTTCACTACTGAGAGTTCTGAAACCATGATATGTGCATGCTATTTGGATTTTGAAACCTCTCCTTGCAGGTTCCACGGCTGTTGTCTCTGTGCTGAAATATGTGACATCTTTTATTTAATTGATCCACTGATGATGGGATTTGTCATTGCCCTTTTTCTGGTTTGCAGTGTGGAACTACAGAAGCTTTCTCAAATGGGACATAGGCGGAGAATTTCTTACTGGTCTATAGATGCTATACTCTCTTTTCTACCTATCATTTTGTTGTCGCTAGAGGCAGTTGCTTCATGCTTATATAGTTAGTCAGCCAGGTTCTATTTTCCCCTCAGATGAAGTTTGTATGTCTTTAAATTGATATTTCCTGGTTACTGCATGCAGCCAAGGGTTTTGGAGCTATGGCAATCTAGTGGATGGCAGGATTTTTGGTGGTGATTGGAGGTGTACATGTAGCTTAAATAGATTCCCGAGGGCCTCAGTGGCAATGCGAAGGTATACACAGCGTAGCTAAAATAGTTGCAGAAGGTTTATTGTTTATTAAAAACTGATGAGAGAAGGTGAAACCTGAAAAATAATAATAAAAAAAAAAAAGAGAGAAGGCCTTTTGGACTTGTTTGATATTGTAGAAAAAGCCTTATGTTGCAATGCTGACATGACTTTTGTCGGGTTGCTCAGCTGACACCACTTTCCATTGTTCTTATCCGCTTTTTTTTTTTTTTTTTTTTTAATTTTAATTTCTTTCCTCTTCTTATTTGGCATAATCTTTTTTTTGTGTCACTCAATCTTTTTCAACACTCAGTAACTAGAAAAAATTGCCCATAGCACGTTGTATGTGAAAATTATTTTGATTTGAAACAATTATTCCATGAGAATCATCAAAGCAAAACCAATCATTTCGTATATCAACCAAAAGAAAAGAAAAGAAAGGAAAAGTCTGATGTCTTTTTCAATATACCTTATTATTTCGAGTGGGTTGTGAAATTTTCAATGACAAACAGCAGATCATCAATTATAGTAATATGGATATCTGAAACAATGCTTTAACTTTGGAAAAATCTGATGCGAATATAGAACTGAAAATGAGCACGAAGCTATTGATTAAACAAGTTAAAAATATATAACGAGCTTTGTTCAGACATGAAACAAGTATCCACTAAATTGAACCCTTGGATTATGAGCCCGCCCTTTCTATTTGTAAACGGGAATATAATGTGTCACATTACTACATTAGTCATCCTGCAGTTTTCTCTTTCTTCTAGTCCATAAAGTGTTTTCTCTTTCTTCTAGTCCATAAAGTCAGAAGGGATTTAGGATGATTCATCACTTACTTTCCCCCACCCCCCCTCATGTGTAAAAGGGGCGATATTTATTTGCAGGAAAATTGTATTTATGAGAAAGCCAAGAGAAGTGATAGATGGCGTCCTAACGTTCATCTTTTTATCCCCTCTTCTTCTTTTGCTTTTATAAGTTTATTAATTTAGCAGGCTTTGTGCGCTTTAGTCATTTCGTGTCAAGACGTTAAGGGTTGATCGAAGCTTGGTGCCAAATGGAGGATATGCATTACGTGGGTTTGAGCATTTCTGTAATGCCATGTCAATGCTCATTAAAGGTCACATAAGCCGGTATTGGAGCAGCGACCCTTAATCGACATCATATCTTAAATAGACGTCTAAATCATGGTTTCTAATTACCCTTTAATACCAATAGGAAGTGGTTATATTGTTGATGCCTTTAATTTCATCAGGTTCTAAGAATCATCTCATCCCAACAATTAGTTAGGATTAAAGCTTTGTTTTTATTGCTGCTGCTGCTGCTGCTGTTGTACCAAATATTAACTCAACCAAGACATCTCTACTCGGGCTTGGCTTTCTTCCGAAAACGTGCTAACCATCGTTTTCCCTCGAAGCAAACATTCACTGATGGAAGTTACTGGTGATTGGAAGAATAAAATAATTAATAGTGGCACACAGGCTACTTCGTTATATCCTCTCAGGATACTGCGAACGAAATAGATTCATTGATTCCAATTCATAACAAGGGACAACACCCTCTGAAATCAGAAGCAAGAGAAATCGCAACCTCATTTTTTTATATCGTCCATCCAAACACAATCAATCTCTAAACCTCTCTCAACTAATTTAATGAAGGCGGCGGCCATGTGATTATATAACAAACTGGTGCTGCCAACCGTCAATTTTAAACAGACCAAGCCACGGTCTCACCGTTGCAGGATAAAACCGTCAATTTTAAACAGACCAAGCCACGGTCTCACTGTTGCAGGATAAAGCATGTCTGTAATTATGTAAATTAAGGATAAGTTTCAAGTTAAGTTACCTCAACAACATTTCCACTGTGGTCCACGTAGGAAGAACATAAATGCTTAAGCTGCCATGTTTTTGTTTTCAACAATATTTGCTTGACATTTCTTCTGTTTTGAATAAGGATCCACTATTTCCACTAGCAGCTAATTAGCCAAATTAATGATGATGATGATGATGATGATGATGATGATGAAAGTGCAACAATGGCTTTAAGTTTTAGACTAGTGTGTAGATGCAGCTTGCCATGCAATAAGAACATTAAATAATGTTATTCGAAAGATTCTTAAGTTAAAATATATAACTTTAATGGCTATGAAATATGTATTAGCCTATGAAACATGTACTAGTTTGGAAAACAATGTTATTACATTATATCAATGTGTTAATAAGATAATGAAAATGTTCTATACCATTTTTCTTGACCAAATTACTGAGTTCAGGAAACAAAGCAGCTCATTGAAATAAACTGTTTTTTTTTCAGCAGAGATCCGCAATGTTTCGAGATATTCTTTGAAATTTTGGTAATATATAGGGACCTCAAAGGATGAGTAAATATCAATAGAAGGCAAATGCTCTCTTCATTATACACTACTCAAAAGAAGAAATTTAAATCTTTGCACAGCTGACTTGCCCAAGTTAATATGTTCAACCACTTAATTTTTAAATCCTCTAATTCTACCAGCTTTTCCACATGATTTATACAATATTAAGTTACAACTCACAATGTTATGAACACGTCATGGAAAAGCTCTCAACTTACAATATTAGTTATCATATTTTTAGTAAATTACCATGCTACTCAAGTAAGCTGTCAATAATTTAAAGATAACATATATCTTTTAGCGTGAAGCTTTGCAATCTACTTATACATTAGTATTTATGAGGCAAGCATAATCCTGAATTTGCTTGTTATCGGTTAAAATTAACTTTAACAACTTCCAAAATAACATATCTCACACTGAAGCTGCATAATTGCTTTGTACTACATTAGTTACAAATTAATACTTCTAGTGAAAGTAGAATGACAAATATATTTGTTATTGGCAAAAGTTACTTTTGCTTCTTTTGTGCTCAGCATCATCAAAGAGAAAAAAACTACCTGGTTTTCCTGAACACTATGCATGGATGAATATTAGTCAATGGGTACGATGGTCAGAGCTTAGAAGATATAAAATTGAACGAGCTTATACCATTTTCCTCCTAACACTAGCAACAAACAAACAAAACTTACCATGAACACTACCAGTTTACTTCAGCTTCTTCATATGTGTGGATGAATGCTGGTAAAGGTACATGATGGCCAGAGCTTAGAAGATAAAATTGAACAAACTTATACCATTTTCCTTGTGCTAACACAAGTGGAAAACATAAAAAAAAATCTCACCATGAACACTACTAGATTACTTCAGCTTCTTCTTACTACTTGTATAAAAGAGGACCGGATCTCGACACAGCAAATCTTGGCAATGGGCTAGGTCCCTGGCCCCCAGAACTTGATCCCTCCACAAACTTTACTTTCCTGCTTGAACTGTATTCTAGTGGGCCTGAACTTCTCAGGTTACGCTGTTGCTTCTCACCAGTCTTCAGCCTCACACTTTCTGCACCATAACCTTCCTCCTGCCGTTGTGTTGTACTGAAATAACTGGAGTCATATGCATTAGCCTGAGGTGTCAAATCACCTCGGTTCTGCCTGACAGCAGGAGATGCATGCATGAGAGAGATAACTGGTGATTGTCTTGGCGATGGCACTAGAAATTCAGCAGCCATGGAGGATGAATTTCCATAGTGTTGCCGATATATTGAGCGAAGGATGGTGTACGGTATGTGGATTTCGAGGGTGCTTCTGAGAAGGTAAGAGGAGACCTCACAGAGTTGGTCCAAAAATATCAGCTTTGGCACAATGCATGACCTGCATGAGACCCAAAAAAGCTCATTAGACGATATGTTACATCAGTTAAAGCCTGAAAATCACAATATTAAAAGGAGTTGAAATTGCATGATCCTGAATAAGTTCAATCGTGATGTACACCTACTTGTTATCAGAGAGAGAGAGAGAGAGAGAGAGAGAGAGAGAGAGAGGTGTTAACATTCTACACAAGGTGTTGTTTTTGTTGGATCCTTAACTCGTAGAGGGAAGGTTTTCCCTAGATTGCTGCATCTGCTTCGGAATCCCTCAAGAAGCTTGGTGCCATTCATGCTTCCTAGGCATGCTATTTTTCTCAGGGAACTCCTCCCCGCCCATGCACCTGAATTCGTTGCCATGCCCTCTCTTACTCACAAGTAACCAAGGTCTTAACAGCAAGTGCCGTAATATCAACAAAGATCAAAAGAATAAACCATGGTTCTAAGAGGGCAGTGCTGCAGTTTGGAATAACCAAGCGCCTCCAAATTTGTCTGTAACATTGAAGATATTGGAGCATGGCATGACATGACAATCTAAGCGATTATCAAGGTATTGCCTTAAGTAATGGTTGTGATAAATGACATAAATTCGTTTCCTCTTTAATAGTTTCTTTCTTTTTTTTTTTTTAAAGACCGATGGAAGTGCAACTGATACATTCACTACCACAATATGAGATGTACTCACTTTTTCTTGTCACCGCATGATGCCTATGGAGTAAAGATTAAAGCAGAGCTTGGTACTAATATTAAAAGAGAAGAAAAAAAAGTAGCACCTTTTCCCCCAGATGTCAAGATTTCCCATAAAAAGCATTTCAGTGGGAACTTTGATGGACGTATCCTCAGTCAGAATAATTGACTAGAAATTTCCCCAAAACAATCAATTTGTAAGTGTCAACTGATAAAAGAACGAGATATGAATTAGAGGGAGAGCTTTCTGCAAAGCTCCCAGCTATTACATTTTGCCACCAAGACATCAGGAAGAATTTGCAGGATATCAATAAGATTGGCAATGCTATTGCAATCTTTATTCCTTTTACTGGAAAATAATGTAACTAAACATTTGGAGGAAGGGGATGTTACATCCTTTTCTTGAAAATAAGACCTAAATGACCAAAGGCCTCAAACAATGAAGTGCTAGAATATCCGAGAAGGCAAATCCAAGCCGAGTGGGAAAAGAATGTAGAAGGACAAGCCAAGGTAGCAGGACAGAGGTAAATGCCAACTTCAACAAATAATATGCATGAACTGGGTATTTTGAACAATTTCTACATGAAGGCTCTGGTAAATAGGAAGTGACATCAAGCATTTTCATGTCAAGTGTAACTTGAAACTAACATAGGCAGTTCATATGCACACCATACAAGGATCTATAAGGACAATTTGGATTCAGATCAAAGAATCTTTAAAGAGGCCAAAAGATCTAAGGGGCCTAAAATGGAAAGAATTCAAGAAGTATGACAATGGATATGGTAATTTTCAAGAAATAAGAAAGGATGGTCGTGTTAATTAAGGCTTGATTGCTGCATGTACTATATTAGGCTGATCGTCTCAGCAAGTAATACATGAGGAATTCAGAGTTTTAACCAAATTTAATACCTGTTAATATCAGTCCATGAATCAAGTACAACTGCTGCAGAACATTTAACATAGAGTTGCATGGCTGATTTTATATTTGCTTCAACAGACACACGGCTTAGTATTTCAGGCTCTTGCATCTCACGGGCATGCCCATTTGATAGAGACTGTCTTTGCTGTTCTTCTCTTTCCAACCTAACATACTCACTTCCTCCAATCACAGAACTGATACACCTGCAAAAGCCACATTCCATTAGATTTCAGTGGCATTCAAAACCTAGTGTACCATGGCCAATAATACATTCAAAATTCTGGCCTAATGACAATTCATAAAATAACATAATCATAAAGTCAGTGGAGTAGAGACAGAGTAAGGCATGTTGTAGGTGATGAAATCACAGTTTCAATGCCCTAGTTTATGTCAGTTCCATTGGCACGCCCCTGATTGAGATCCAAAGGTGATCCTAGACTGATGGTCAAACTGGATGTTTTACAGTCTTTTGCCTATTACCTGCCTTCCTTCAAAAGTCAATATTTTTTATTATGCTTTAAAAAAATTAAATTTGGGTTTGTCTTTAACTTAATACAGCAAATTGTTCTCAATTTTTTGGATTATTGATCTTCCAAACTACCATCAACTAATGCATTAGATACTCAATTTACAGGATATCATCTGTGCACAAGTCAAAGGATTCCAACTTATGAAAACACTGACACATGTCCAGGGAGTTCACTTTGATGATTTGACAAAAAAACTTAGTGGAAGAATTTTGAAAAATTTATCTTCCACAAATTCATATTCCTTGATCTCTCTTATGGTAATTTATAAAATTAAAAGAGCATATGAATCAGGGTGCAACTCTGGTTGGGCACAGCCTGAATCCGAGCAACCCAACTGAATCGCTCTTGGTCGGGTTGGACTGAGTTTATGAACTTGATATGGACTTTGCTGTAAAAATCCATACCAGATACCAAGTTGAGTTAGGCTAGAATTGAGTTTAAACTAACATAATCCTGATCCTAGATGAACCTGAACACAACCCAAACTGATTCAACTCAATAAATAAACAACTTATATTTTTGTTTGACAAAAAATACTTTATATTATTTTATTTAATTATATTTTTAGCCCTACTAGGTTACACAATTGAATAAGTACACCCAAATAATATCCAGATCAACCTAATATAAAGCTAACAAAAATGTCTGAAACCTTTTCCCACTCTTAAGTTACCTATACAACATGCCCTAACCTGTAAATCCAACCCAACATGGCCCTACCCAACCCAGATTAGCTTAAGATGGAGTTGAGTTGGAGAAGCCCCAATGATGGCCAAGCTGAGTTGAGTTAGGGTTAGCTCTCGACATGACCCAATTGGCTCAAGTTGCAACCCTATAATGAAGACATCAGTTTCTCAATAAGTAAAAAATAATATATGAACTTAACAACCCCAGTCTGCATGAGTTGCCATCCTAGGATGAAGATATCAGTTTCTCAATAAGTAAAAAATAGTAATATGAACTTAACACTAAGTAAGAAATCCACTCACCTTGCCAAGCAATGTATGTTGTTATTGAATCCTCCAGTCTCAATGTTGTAAGCAGTCATACTCCAGATATTAGATATCATGAAGGAAGCACAAAGATATGGAAGCAAGCTCCATGAACTATCATTTGCAGCACCTGCTTCCACCATAATAGAATGTATCCAGTCCGTATCATGCTCACCAATCACACCTATACTATTTGCAACCCTTCTCAACCTTAGAATCCCATCCTTGTCAGGTATCTCATCTGGTAACTGCTTCGCTACTCCATGCAGTAATGACACAATGAGAGGTGCTTTTTCTTCCAGCACTGCTCCAGCAGCATCCACGAGCATCTTGCGAAAAGTTATTGCCTGTCCTGCCTGAATGCAAAATCCAATCAGTGCTTCCAAATCCAGAATTTGCTTTAGGTTTGCTTCTCTTTCAACCCGGTCCCCAGAATTTATGCTTCCAGCAAAACCCTCTAGGGCTTCATGGTTTGATCGCAATGCTGTATCAATACAGTTTAATAGTGCAGCTGTATGTTCTTTTACCATCCTGTCAATTCTGTCAAATCCATAACCACCAAAGATATGAAGAAAGGCTTTGAGTTCTCTTATATCAGTAAATGACTCTGCTGAATATCCACCTATTGGTTGTGAGCTTTTGAAGCAATTATGGGTTGCCATAAAAACAACTCCAGCACCAGATATATCCTTAACAATGTTCTCAATGTACCAATTGCCAATAGTTTCTACAGCAGATCCAGTTTGTATGTCTGCAGGTTTTTCAAACATCTGCAAGCTGGAAACAGGCCCAGAGAAGCTCTCATTTAATAGCACTTCTCGGATGCCTTCTGTAAGGTCCATGCTAATGTGCTGCTCTGCTAGGTGGATGATGCTGATGTGTCTTCGTAAGAGTGATTCAATGATGGATGGACGCTGGAGGCCATTATCAGTTCTCAGCAACCCAAGAAGTCTTCTCCTGAAGTTTCCAAGGATACAGTCTCTCATATACTGCAGAAAGAGTACATACAAGCTTAACATCAACCAACCCCCCATGATATTTTGACAGCTTCAATATATGGTGTATTTATTGAGGTTAAGGAACAAAAAGCGAAGAAGCAAAAAGCACCTAGACAATCTTTCAAATAACATAATACAGACACAGACACATACATATACATACTGATCTGTTTAACTAAAATAAATTTGGGCAGATTGAAGAAAATTGTTAGTGAAGGAAAAGTGACCTTAAATTTCATTTTCATTATTGCACTTATTCCATTTTTTGGCATAGTAAGAGAAAGTCTGGAAGATCAGAGAAATTCTGACATGATATGATGAGATCTAGAAACTAATAACTATCAATATAGCCTGGAAATCAACTAGAGATTTGAAACTAGAATAGATCAGAATCAGGTGAACTTCATCTCTGTATATCAAACTTGATACTGGCAAAAAAAAAAAAAAAAAAGAGAAAACTAATGAAATAAGTAAATGAAAAGATGAAGTGAAGATTAATAAGTAATTTGGGATCAGATTCCTTTTCATGAAGGACTTGGACTTCATTTTATTTAGCTGCACTGAGTGTGTACTTTAAATCTTGAAAATGGAATAAGATACAAGACTTGATGTTAATGCTTACAATGACTTCAGAAAAGTGCATTATGAAGTACAAGACAATAAACAAGCATCACATAAAATCTCCAAACAGCAGTCCAGATGCAATATGAAAATATAGCTTTTTTCTGGGTCTCATCTGGTATCAGGTCTAAGAAAGTTGATGCCAGAAAACTGATGCTCCTATAAAATAACACTGTTTCAGTTTTTGCAATAAATCCAAGCAACAGCTGCTGGGAACTCTGACTCAGATAATGCGAGTCAAACATGTCAGGTCTCCTGCCATGACAAGAAAGGTTAAGAGCTGGGATGCCATCATCTATGAGGCAGTCACCAAATTTTTCATCTTGGCCGATATCCCTGCTGAGAGATCGGTTCGAATCAATATCAGGAAGTCACCAATATGATAAAATCTATATCTCAGCCCTGATTATATTGGCCAATACAATATGAAAATATAGGCCAACCCTAATAAGCTTTTTAAGATTTTAAATTAATATTTTAATTATTAAAATCTCAAATTATTTGTTCAATTTAGAAGTACACACATGATTTCTATCTTAACTAAGATCTTGAAAATCTTGGTTTCCACAATGTCAGCCAAGATCACCATGAGTAGGGTACTTTTCTATTTTTATCAAACCTCAAACCTTGAAAGCTAAAAACTAAGATCTTGGTCCATCTTGGTATTGGGCACCCTCCAAGATGGCCAAGATATGACAGATTAAAAACCTTGGCAGTCACTTAAAAGAAAACACGTATTGTACACCATAATCCCTCAAATATATAATGTACACAAGATGAGGGTGTGATGCATGCATACACAAGCTATGAACTTGTTCAAAATACACAGTACTGAAGCTACATGATGAAACAAATGTTCACCCATTATCCAGGCAAGTGGGACGTCTTCATGGGGACACTTAAGCATATTGACAATTTTGTTATGGGCATGGAAAGAATTGATGAAATTGTTGAACTCTTAATGGGCATTTAATTATTTGTGCATGTGTGTGCAGGGGAGACGTTGGTAGGAGTTGGGATGAAAGTGAAAGGCATGATTATTTAACTTCTTGGTTACACCAACTTATATACAAGTATCAGATTAGATGCCTTCAAATTGCCAATGATGAACTTGTACTGCATAACACAAAAGGTGCACTGCAAGTATGACCATATGTCGAAGAACAACCTTTGTCATGTACTATATTTTTTATAATTTAGATGTTATGGGCATATATTGTCATTGAATATAGAATAGGAAGCTATCAAATTTCAATAGCTTAACATACAGAAACTATATTGTGGTTGAATATACAATAGGAAGCTATCATACAGAAACAAGGTCTATGCTTTGTAGGAAAACCATTTCTTTCATAGAGGTGGGAAGAAAATAATGTGTACATATTTAATGAGAGCAATTTTTTTTATTGTGATCCCACAAAAACTCTTGATCCGAATTTCAGTTGCACCAATAAGTTATCTTACTTCAATCTGAAAGTCTGAATCGCTCTTTCTGCTTTTTTGACTGAGGATCAAGTCTGAAGAGGCAAATCCTCTAGCCTTTCTTTAGCTCTACTAGCTCATGCATGCATGTGCGAGAGAGACAGAATTTTACACAAAGAGACCTAATGTCTTGTTTCATTTAATGGCTAGCTGGCTACAATAAAAGGAAAGGAAGAACAGTGTAAAACCCAAACTAGTGTATATCAGTTAAAAATGAAGCTTCAGCAAAATCATTATAATAAAAAATTGTGATCAAGTCTACATTATTGACATCTGGCATTAAGTTCGCTTTGCAACGCATCTTGAATCACCTAAGATGAAGGTCAGATAAGAAAGTTATAGGCAATTTAACGACATAATAATGAACATATGTCAGTGCCGATTTTCTAAGAAACTCCAAAAATGCCATTCTGTAGCTCATAATTTAAGGACGATTTTTCTTGAATTTTTATCTAATTTTTTTACATTTCTTTCTTCCAAAAACTTATGTTAGATGAGTTAAAAATCTAGTAGGAGTTAGAAATCTATTTTTAGATATTTATTTGATATTTATATATTTAATTTTCCTTAGGAAATAGGAATTCTATTAGAAGTAGGAAATCTATTAGTTTTAGGAAATTAGACTCCTATGAAAAGTAGAAAATCTATAAGCTTTAAAAAAACTCTCTATAAATAGGCCCTAGTGAAAGTTTTTTGATATGAAAAGTTTATCAATAAAGCTCTTGAAGATTTTTTTCCCTAGTTTAGAAAGATTCCTTGTTTGGCGGGGTATGAAACCTCAATCTTGTGAGAAATTATTGATGGAAGGTTAATAGTAAGATTAACATAACCGAACCGAACCAATCAGTTTGGACCAAATTGAACCAAATTGATCGGAAACTAGTTTGAAAACAGCATTCGGTTTGGTTTTGCTTATAAACCGGTTCAAACCATGCCAAACTGCACAGCTTGGGCCGGTTTGGGTGTGGGATGGCTTGGGGGATAGGCTAGATGGGATGTGGACTCTTTTGAGCTCACTTAGAAAGAGAGGGGAGGGTTGAAAGCTTCCCATGAGCTCTCGTTCGCTCTCTTCTCTCTTATTTATATTCAAAATCATTTAAGTAAATGTCATCTTCTTTCCTCTTTCCTTTCCATTTACTTAAGATTTCTCATGGAAATAAGGAGAATATCCTATATTTGAATTCAACAAAAATATCAGAAAAATCAAATTCTTTAAAAATAAAAAGTCAACTCTTCTTCTTAAGAATAAATTCAAAAAAATTTAAAAATTCTGATTTAGTGAATATCAAATTAGGATAATTTCACTCAAAAAAAAATCCCAAAAAATCAATTAACTTAAAAATAATGAGAAAATAAAATACAAAAAAAATCTTAAAATACAATTGTAAGACTTTGGTTAACATTTGATCAAACTTATAAGGTTTCTAAATTTAAATAGAATCACAATAACAGTGAACCTTATACTTACCTATACCAACTTGACCCACAGCTCGTCAAAACAATAAAATTAAGCTTGCTATAAAATTCAAAGGTTAAAATGTATTCCTTAGGGTCCAAATTATGATAGTCCGACCTTTAATCTAGTGACATGTCATAATTTGGATCCTAAGTAATATGTTTTAATCTTAGGATTTTATGATAAATTTAATTTTTATTATTTTGATGAGCTGTAAATTAAGTCGGCATAAATTAGTATAAGATTTACTATTACTGTGATCATCTACAATTAAGCACTACACACGGTAGTGTCCTTTCCTAATGTATTTGCCATCTATAAATGTTGCAGGTATTCAAGCTGATTTAAGAATTTTGAGAAATTAAAGATAATCAGTAAACTAAATGTGCAATCAGAAGACTTTATATCCTAACTGCAGATCGTAATTTTAAATGCTAATGGGCTTAATGCCAATGAAAACTCATCCATTCTTTGTTCTTTAATTCAAATAATTCATTTCTTACAAAGTTCATGGGTTTTAATCAAGAAAAATGCTTTGATAAAATTTGTGCAAATCTGCATTCACATTTCATACTGTGCTCACTGGAAAAAATCATCTATCTTAATCTTCCTGGTCTACAAAACCTGACTATATGAAAAAGAGATCTTGCACCTTTGTCAATGTCAAAGTGTTTACTAGAATAGAATAGGTTGAAATGATTAGTAGTGCATGTGAATGGAACAATGCCCAACGGTACCACTTTGTTCTCTGATAGTTGTAAATGCTATGTGTGAAACTCACAAAAAAATATGAAGAAGTGAGGTACATACCTCTCGAAGAACGAAAACATGGTTCAGAACACAGATTGGTTCCATGTCATTCAAAACAGAACAAAGATTCAGCAACCTCTGTATGGCAGCTTCTAACCTGTTATTAGGGCAATGATAAATTAGTTGTCCATTGTATAATCCTGGACACCTAAAACTAGAGCAATCTGACTTACATTTTGACAGAATTATTTTTTTCGGGATAACTCTCATGTCCTGGAGATAGCAAACCAGATATGCCTTTTGGTGATTTAAGAAAGGAGGTTGAATTTTTCATTGAACCACTTAAACGAATAGCTGCTTGCTCTGGAACAAGCTGAATATTCAGCATAATGAGTCTTAACAGTGGATGAAGCGCAACCTGAGATATAAAAGCCAAGAGACAACTAACATGCATACCTGCATCTCTAAAGAACCAAATCCACCTTCTGAGTCCAGAATATTAATCAGACCTTCCAAGCCACCCATGATGGATTCAATGAGTGACTCAACATATAAAATTGCATCTCTGCCTATTTTGTTCAACTGCATATGCCAGAGAAGAAGAGTCAGCACAATTCACTTGGAAAAAAAGGTGGTAATAAAAGGCTTTATATATTCACATCTGATAATGGATTCAGTAAAAGACGCAAATCTTCAAGAGGTACAACTGTTTATACAAGGAACCAACAACACATAAGCATAAATTAGTGTAAGTTCTTTTATAGCAGTAAAACAAACACAAACAAAAGGCATCAACATAAATGCTGATTTCCCTTGATCTTTAAAGCAACCTCGGTTGTTTATTTTTGTTTTAGTATCTATCTCATGGCCTATAAAAGAACAAAAGGTATTATTTGTTATTCTACATTTTTGTGAGTGAAAGGAAAAATCAAAGTTCTTCAATGAATACAGCCTCCGGTTGCTGCCCAGTCAATAAACTCCAGTGAGTTTTGCTCCTTATATCTTATTCCTTCCATTTTTCTATATTTTTTCCTTTCTTTGATGGACAGTGGAAATCTGAATAATTATTAAAACTAAATAAAGCATAAAATGATCAAACAAGCTACACCTGCTCTCAGCTACTGCAATTCATAAACACACAAATCCCCATAAAAATGTTATAAATCATAAATTCTAATAAGAGAAAGCCATTTCTTGTTATGTCATTTCTTTTTCTTTTTCAAGTTAGATAACAAGCACAAAAGTGTTCTGTTTTTTTTTTTTTCAAATGGTGAATGACTGGACAATTTGCAGGCTAGAGTATTGATCAAGAATATCATAATACGAAGGATATTTTATTTACAAGATCAAGGAAGTTCTATTTATCCAATATCTAGTCAGCACATATACCAAATGGATTAGAACATAAGAAAATAACAAAGCTACACATGCACTTAATTTATTCAGCATGTACAAGGACAGACGGAGACAAGATATGAAAGCTGCCACCATGTTGGAACTTTATTCACAAATTTCAGCCTAGTTAATGATTAAGCCTTGCCTGTGTTTCTGACCTGCCTGAGGCTATCCTAAACATGCATAGAAGGTTTTCCAATCATAACCTAACACAGTTTGTATCATCTTTACCGTAAGCAATTTATTATGAACTTGCAAGCAACTACTAGATTTTAGTTTGCAAAAGTTTATTGTACGAGCATAATCTAATTGCAAAAGATACCTCCTCTGGGACAATTGAAGAGGCACATTCTGGAAAACTGCTAGCTACGCCAAGCCATGCACAGCAATGCTGTGGACGTCCTTCAGGCCCGAACATTGTATTCCTAAAGACCTGTTAACAACACATAATAATAGAAGATGACAAATCTCTAGTAATATGGTAAATTTTAGAAGTATATGCATGCATAGAGACCTGCAGAACTGATGGGATTTCGATACGCTAGAAAGAGAAAACAAATGCTTACTGCTGTAAGATGGTGGTGATAGAAATAAAGCCTTTTAAGGCTACCATGCTTTGACAATTGACTCTCAAGTTCATCCACACATCTGCAAGTTAAAGATTCCTTTCCATTTAAATTTTTTCTTATGATGCATCATAGACAGAGAAATTTAGCGAGCTGAATATGGAGCAGATCTGTAATCAAACAGGATTTGTCTTGAAAATACATCATAACCAAGGTAAATCTGCTGGAAATTAGAAAAAGCAAATCTTTGGAAGTCAATAACCATGTTTTCCTTTTCCTTTCTTTTTCAATGTAAAGCAGATACTAACCATGTTACAGTTGAAACCCAATAAATATTCCCAGAATGTCATTCTAGAAGTACAAAAAAGTAAAGAAGATTCTAAGAAGCTCTGAGTGTTTTGTCAAAACTAATCTACAGTTATTGAATGTTGAGTAATTGCAAATATAACTGGCATAAAAAGGGTATCATGAACAATTAACCCTACTTTGCATTGAACTACAGATCTGTTGGTGCTCAATGAATTAATTGTATGAATCTATCAACAGCAAGCACATGGAAAACTTACCATCATTGCAGATATAATTTGATAATAGGATATGAATACCCAGCACTTAAAACACAATTTTGCTGCGGCAGTTATGAAATTGCAGAGCACAAACAAAAGTACTTCTATGGCCTCATTGTTGAAGTCCTTTACCTCCCTCCATCAAGCTGCTTGCTGGGTACCTCCTCTTCAAAGGATCAGTTAGGGATAATGCTGCAGGGGCCAGGTACATTCTCAGAGATCACCTTGGCCACCTGCTTCTTGCTGCTCCTGTAAGTTTTCATGCAGATTGGTTTCTATGGCAGAATTCCATGCTGCTTGGGAGGGCTTCATGGCAGAATTCCGATTCCATAATTTTTAATGGCTCCAAACAGGCTGTAAAAGTAATCAATTGGACTAATGCTGCAACTCTGTCTCTGCTCAAAAAAGATATGCACTTCCACTTTGACTTGTTCTGGCCTAATCAATGCTTCCATGAAGGAGGGGGGGGGTGTGCAGGCTGATTGTGTTGGCTGGTAATAGATCTTCCATGCTCTTGAATGCCAGTCACACTGTCCCTCCCCAGCTTTCATTATTCTAGTTGATTCCTTTGGCTATGCCTACTTATGTTTGTAAAATTTCCCTTCTTTCTTGAGGTACTTACCAGTCATTAAGCACCACCCCCACCAAAAAAAAAAATAAATCATATTTGCTGATTTTAATGTAATCAAGTGTGCCTAAGATTTCAAGACTCAGCTTGTTCCAGTCCATGCAGGGCACTATCAGCATGTGACGCTAGGTTGGCAGCATTTGGTATCAAACCAATGCACCAGCACAGGTGTTTCAGAACAAGCAGTACACTAGCTGGCACAACATATGCCTTGCAGAAGATTTGCCAGCTTGCTTGGTTCTAGCAGCACTTAAATCCTTGAAAATGCCACAACCTATTATTAATGACTCATGATTATCAATGAAACCTAATTTTGATGATCATTTTCTTTCTATATGTATGTATATGTGTGTGTGTGTGTGTGTTGGTTCATGCTGATCTGTGCTGGTTGGCCCATGCCCTGCAAGGCCAATACAAGTATCCATGCAGGGCCAACATGGCACTGGTTCAATTACTTGAACTAAATTTAAAATGATTTCTTTTTAATTTTAAACCTTTTCTCTTTTTTTTATTCTTTCTTTTTTTCTGTTTTGACAGCTCTTTATAGGCATATTCATGACATGGAATGACATACACCATGCCAGCCAGTGATTGGCACTCCCACCATATAAGTCTTAAGGCTAATTGAAGGAGACCCAGTAGAAGACCCAGAAAAGATGTATGAAGACAAAAATCTGCTAAATAAAGAAAAAGATACAAAATATGCAATCATTATCATCACCATCGCCATTATCAAGTTGATGTACGAAACCTCCTCTCTTCTTTTTTAATTTTGATGAAAAAATCAAGTGTTTTATATAATCCACTAATTGAATGTTATGCTTTGAAGACATTTCTCTTTCTTTTGCAACCAAGTTGTTTCAGATATTATACAATCCAGAGCAAAAGGTGCAACAATTTAGACAATTTTATTTACATATAGACATTTCCAGTCTACTGGAAAAAAAGCACTTTAAAAAGGGAATGACAAATTAGTTATATTGAAATAAATTCCTGAAAATTGCAATACCTTGACCAATTATATGCAGCATTTCCTTCTGATAATAAACCTTCCTTTCCAGTAGATACTGTTGCCTTCTCTAGGTGTCTGATATTTATAGATGACCTTGAAGATGTGACAATCATTAAAATTGACAACCAGTGCCTACGCAAATCCTACAGTGACTCACAGACATGGATGCAGTGAGAAGATAATTCGAACTGTTAAAAGGTAACTTCTACAAATAAAGTTTAATCCATTTATCCTATCATTAGAGTACATATGAATGACAAGGATAACAATGGCTCTAATTGATCATATAAGTCTTCTGATTGAGATAGTTAAAAAGGATGAATTGCCTATGTTAAAACATGTCATAATATGTTCTGTAAGCAAGTACAAACATAATAACAAAAAGATAAATGCATATATTCACGCCTTTCTTATGTTATTATGCCTTTGCACTTTTATCCTCAATCAAGAAACCAATAGATCACCATCTTGAATGCTTCTAGATGGATTCCCACTATTCTTGAGAATCCCATAAAAATTGGAGGAAACATAAGATGTACAAAAGTTTCTAAAAGAATACAGTACATGGAGTTTGATGCATTTTTTGATTAAAAAAATTCTAGATCCAGATTCCTTTAGAATGTCCATTTTTCCACATGTTTAAAGAAATAAATCCATTGTCCAAAGCTGTTTGTTAGATTTGGCTCAGAAAAACACATACTTTTTACCTTACAGATTTTTAAAGGTTTCAGTATTTTTACATCATAAGAGCTATTTTTTTCATAGCAATCTCTAGAAAAAAAAAAAAAAAAAGCATCAAATGTCACAACTCACAATTAAGATTGTCTCAGACATCCAGAACAACATGGTTGATTCAACAACAACTAGAAAAAGGGCAACCCAATGCACAATGCTCCCAACATTGCAAGGTCTATAGAAAGTCAGATATATGCAGCCTTACTCCCACTAGAAGAGAGGCTATTTTTGTGCTTCAAATCTGCGATCTCCAGGTCACAATGAAGCAACCTTCATGTTGTGCCAATGCTCACCCTCTAATTCATTGGTAACTATGCAAAGCAATTTCTAGTCAGAACAGGAAAAAAAATTCCAGATGATACTGACAAGAAACATGGGAAAATAATGTTTACTTATGCTAAGCCATTACAACATAAACATGTGAAAGCTAACAACAACAGCTGATTGAAGACTAATAAAGGCTACTTGCTAGGGCATGAAAATTAGCATCATAAGACAACTGCTTCAGAGGTGCTTAAAGCTACTAGAAAATCCCTTTATATATTTCTAATAAATGTGAACAGTCCTAAGGTTTTATTTGCAGACTTTAAATGTCACTTATATATCCAATGTAGACAGTCTTTAAAATATTTGAGGACATTCGAAAGATGCAAGGCATCTAGTCTGCAAAATATCTGTCTGGTTTTGCTATGATCAGCTACCTTTACATGTTCAGGAGATTGATCAGTTACAAAACTTCATCAACAGAGAACCATAGTAGTTGAAAAACCTTTGGTCCTCTTTAGACCCCCAGAAAAAGGATAAAACTCAGAATAATAGTGCACAGTTCACTTACTGATAGATCACATGTAATTGCAGATATATTTTCTCCCTGAGGCTTTGGTATGTTCTCAAGACAATGAACAACTTGCTGAAAGAGGCCCTTCAAGGTGGTATCTAGGTCTAGAGCCACCATACCCGGAGTGCCAAGTAAAAACCGAATTCTTCCAGCACAAGATGATAGATATGATAGTGCATAACCCTTTATTGCTGCATATCAAAAAGCTGGATATCAGTTATCTGATCCAAATAAATTTCAATCAGATATGTGTAACACAAATTTTGATTTTCTCTGGGAAAAAAATATTACTTGAATTAAAAGATATCTTTTTATGAATAATGTTTTAAGAAAATTACAAGTCAAGAAAGTCAACATTCCTATCTCACATAGCATCAAGAGATTTATGTTTCACCTAACCACCATAATCCATTCATTCTCATTTGTGACATAGCTTGGTGCTAGAGACCTCAGCACCTGGAACTTGAAAGCAGTTCCAAGGATATAGCTTGCTATACCAAGACAATCATTAAATATCGAGAAATCTGGATGACAAATATCCTAAGCATCAGAAACAGAATTGCTAAAACCTCCATATGAATATACATAGGCTTTCCATGTGCCCGAGAACCTGTTTATGCTTTTTTCTTTCAAAAGAATGCATTTCTGAGCAATCTGAATGTTGTGTTTTAGATCTTACACTAATTTAGATGGACATCTGTTATACTTTTTAGCAAGTTTCTTGACAAATTCCAACCAATTTTCTGTAACTGTATGTGCTAATATCATAGATCTTTCGCTTAAATGAAATTGAAAGATGAAAAAAGCTCTCGTCTCAAGGTCAAATAGGGCATTTCTGACAGCACATTATAAAGGAAGTGCCTACTTCAGCTTATATTTCATCCCTTGGGTCAAAGATTAGTCCATCAAATTGAGTGGCTTTCATTGCTAAAGGAACACAATTAAATCAGCTAATTCAATGGAACCTAACTCTGCACCCCACATCCTAATTGATAATATGACATCTAATATCTGCCTCTACATAGATGACAGATTATGTTTAATAAAACCATAGTATACCATACCGATGCATACCATCCCATACTGGTACTGAATTGAGACTTGGTACCATTGTGCACCGAGTCTCAGTATGCTGAATCGACCCACATACCAGGCGAATCAACACTGCATTAATGTGATACCGGTACAAGGTCCAGTACCAAGATGATGAATCTTAAATGAAACCTTCCATTTCTATTGTAAATCTCATCTTTCAAACACTTTTTAACACAATAGTTGAAAGTTGAAACAAAATTGTAAAAAAAAAATATACTTTCTATTAGCATGCCCCTTTTGTTCTAAGTAGACACCGCAAAGTGGAAATGATTGAGAAGAAATTTCTAATTTTCCAACGATGGCTTTGTCAAACTTTGTTGCACATGTCACCTAAAGATAGGTTCTAGCCATGTACTGTTTCTAAAAAGCCTTATCATAGGCTTGCCATTACGATGTGCATCTAGAAGATGCTCAAGGAACATTTTATGACTCATGGAAGAGATTATTTGGAGCAAAGGCATAGACCTTGCATATTGAGGCTCATATAATAGAGTCCTTGGAACTTCTCTTCAAATTTCCTAAAGGCATTTTGATAGCTTCACCAAACTCAGGTTGTGAGGAATTTGTAGATCAAATATTTCTTTCATTCGATTTGACATTGAGTAAATATCAGGTAAGCTTTTTTGTGCACCAAGAATCACTCTACTCAAAGTCCTAGTGAAGAAAAGACAATCATTAAGAATCTATCATGCATCAATAAAAATTCAGTAAACCACTTTGGGTGCAGTCTTAAGGTATTCCTGGGTGCTAAGGTCAAGCTGAAGTATCTTTTAGAAGATCCACCTGAAAAATCAGCAGATAGATATGATGAGTGGATGCATCAACGTCTGCCATACGAACTTGTACTGGCCATACTATCTCATATCGATAAGCAAGGATCCACAAGTCAGTATGAATGTCATTCACAGCTAAAGAAGTATTGAATGTCATTAATGACATGTATTTCTAGATAAAAATGTCACACATCTATCAGTTGTATGAAATTATTCTCATTACAGCAAGGTCATAAATCACTGAGTCAATATCTTAGTCCACTGAAAGGAATGTGGGAAGAATTGAATTTGTATCAGCCCTTATCTACTGATATTGGGCAGCAAAGGAAACAAACAAAGGAATTTCAAGTGGCCAAATTTGTTTCAGGACTCGGTCCTGATTATCAGCATATTCATAGACAGAATTTGGCAAGTTATAATATACTTAGTCTAAGAAATGCACATGCCAGGCTCCAACCAGTTGCTATATTAGAATCTCTGTCATGCTCATCTGCCAAAGTATCAAGTAGTTCTGCTCTCATTTCTTCTGGAGGCAAAGTGGTGGTAGTAGAGGATGTGGAGGCAATAATACCAGATGAGGTCAAGATTCAAGAGGAGCTCATGGCAGAGGCTGCAGTCTGTGAAGATGTACACATTGTGGCAGAACATACCACACTGTTGACAAATGTTGGAATGAATTTGGTAGGCCAAATTGGGCAAAGCAACTCACCTATAATCATGTTGATGATGGACCACAAAGTTTACCAAATCATATGGCATATAACAGTCTATTATTCCTAATGAAAACTCAGTTACTCTCACATGTGAAGAATACAATATGCCCACTTAAAAAGGCTGCTCCTTCTAGTCAGTCATCTTCAGCTGCCACTTTTGTATGGTCAAGTACATCAGCTCTTCTTTCCTACATGCGTGCAGCAACCACGATGATTGATTGCTTGCGTTATGTTTCATCTATGCCCCTTTTTTGACATACATTTGCAAAGAGGGGTGTTTCTAGTGTCTTGAAGATGCATTCTCTTAGTTCCAGAAGGCATTATTTGGATTTTTTGGTCATGTTTAAGTACCCAAGTTCTGAGTGTATAAGGGACTGAACACATACTAGTATGGACTCTCACATACTCTCGATGTTTAAGCTATGGCATCTTCTCCAAGCTAAAGGTCAAAATCCAAATCCAATCACAATCATAAACACTATGATTTGCTCATAGTCAGCCCCAAAAAAGTGTCTGTAGTGTCTTTTAGTTCATGCGGGCTATTGACTAGGCCCGCTCTGATATCATTTGGAAAACTTAAGACCTCATAAAAAAGATGAGCCAACAGGGTATTATATGGATTCCTTGGCCTTGAATAAGTGCCTATGATCTATTCGGTATACAATCGATATCGGACTAAATACTTCAAAACTAAACACACCGGCATGGGAAGAAACCTGTGCTGGCATGTTTTTTGTCCCACATCAGCTTTGTATATGATAGATCTTGGGTAATTATATAAAGCCAAGGAACCTAAATAACATCTTCCAACTAGCCTTTTTAAGTGAGGTCCCTTGTTGTTACAAATAATATTAGAGCAAACCCCGCCCATGACCCATGTGGACATGTTGCAAATGAACTCAATGTGTTTGTGATTGGAATTAAATTTAGACCTTTAGCTTAGTAGGAATGCCAAGGCTTGAATGGGGAGTATATGAGAACTCGTGTGTTAGCATGTGTTTAGTCCTATATCGATTGTGCATCAGGTAAATCTTAGGTATTTAAATCAAGATTTCAAATCCAATGGGATAGAACCATCCTGGTTTTTTCATGGAATGGCATGCACTGCAATCTCGTCCCAAAACTTGAGAAAAGAGGTATCCCAAAATGCACCGATTGGGACGTTGGGATGATGGTGGGATGGTGCCGTCCCGACACTGGGGATAGCAACCCCTTATGGGATGTCCCACTGGGACTTAAAACTATGATCTAAATAGTGCAAAGAAACCCAAATAATACCTGTTTGACTAGCCTTTTTCTTTTTGATATGGTCCTGGATTGTTTTATACACACACATACATACAACTAAATATTCTGCATGTCATTTGTCTATCTTTCCCTCTATTAATTGTGCACCAAGTTGCTGATTTGTTAAGTGAAGTGTGTTCTTAGTAATCTGTGATCTTCCCAATCTATGTTTGATATATTGAGTATAATTATCCTTATGGCTGATTGAGTAGACAAAAAACCTACACCAAATATCTCTGCTCCACAAAAGTTGTAGGGATGCAGATTACATCTGTGAAACTGAATGGGATCTTACCAAATTGCTTCCTTGCAAGTAGACCATTGGATGTTGTTGGGCTTCCGTTGTGAAATATTCACCAGATGAAAAAATTAAGAGACTCAAAGCTCACCTTATAGCAAAGGAGTATGGTATCCATGCAGATTGAAGATGGCAATCTATGATTTAAGGTCCAAAACCAGGACTAGGAACTTTGTTGGTATGTTATCGGTATGATATGGTGCAATATGCAGATTGAAGATGGCAATCTATGATTTAAGGTCCAAAACTAGGACTAGGAACTTTGTTGGTATGTTATCGGTATGATACAGTACAATTGGCATGGTCTAGTATAGGCTTCCAATTCTTTATTCTCGCTTGCACACTCCCAACCATGATATAACCCAAAATGAGGTGGCACAGATCGATACCAGATGGTACAGGGCAGTTTCACTCTTAGTTCAGTCCGACTACAAACCAGTTCGACTCATGTACCAAAATGAATCTTGATGCCGTATGAGTATCTCATTGGTATGACACAGTAGTTTCAATGCAGGTTAGTATAAGTCTGCAACAAATCTTGCTTGAAACAGTCTCCTAGAGCATGATTGATAAATTCAGTGATGCTATGGTGAAATGTGGATTCAAAAGATGTCATTTTGATCATCCTATTTGCACAGTAACAGAGATCTGGTATCACTACTCTTTGTAAACATGTTGATTATATTATCATTAGTGGTGGTGATCATGTGGGAATATCTTCTGCAAACGATTATATAAAAAGGTCTTTCAGACAAAGGATCTTGGACGGTTAACACTATTTTCCTGGGATTGGGGATGCTTGTTCATAAGATAGCTCAAACTTATCCTAGAGAAAATACAACAGAATTGCATTTCAAGACTCAATTTTAGGAGCAAGTCTAGATAATGCGTCTATGGATTAAATATTAAGTTGACCATGGTAGGTGACTTGCTTGAAAATCTAGGATGACATTGAAGACTAGCAGGGAAGTATATCTGTTTGATCATCACTATTACTTTTGCTGTTAGCATGGCCAGCCAATTCATGCATGCTCCTAGAAGCATGCATCAGAAAGCTGTATGTCAAATCCTGTGATAGCCTAAACATAGTCTAGGAATGAAACTGATTTACAGGAAGTATGATCATTTAAATGTTACTGGTTATTCAATTGCATAGGTTCAGCACAAGGTATGCCAAACCATATCGCATCATCCGATATGGAGCGTACCAAACCGTACCGGTGCAGAACCGGCATGGTTCACCATTTCTAAATAATATAGGACTGATACTGCTCCGAACTACTCTATATAGCCCAAACCACCCTGTACTAACCTTATACTAACCTCATACCATACCGAACTGCCTAGTTCGGCTCAGCATGGGGTGGTTTATAAATTGAAACCTTATAGTTCACCTTACTGGTATATCGTTAGTTTGGTATGGGGTGAACGGTATGCCGTCGGTTCAGTATGGTATGCTCTATACTGAACCGTATCAATCTGATACCAAAACAGTTTCGGTTCTTGATACGATGAACCTTGGTTTAGCAACTAATAAAAGGTTTAATATTGGATATTGTACATATGTTGGAGGAAATTTTATTTCCTAGAGAAGTTAAAAGCAAAATGTTATGGCGAGACAAAGTGCAGAAGCAGAATATAAAGCAATGGGCCATGCTACAAGTAAGCCTATAAGGATATTCTGGGACAATCAAGCAACAATTTTTATTGCTAGCAACCTGGTGTTTCATGAAAGGACAAAACATAGAAGTTCATCATTTCATCCATGCTGAGTAAATTATACTTCCATATGAAAAGTCAGAAAATTAATTGGGAGATGTTTTCATGAAAGCACCTGGGCAACATAGATTCAGAGTTCAGACTGTGTTCCAAGCTCAGGATGAATGAGATCTATGCTCCAGCTTGAGGGGGACTGTTAGATAGCCTAATATAATCATCATCTTTTATTCTTTCAATGCTGCTGTACCAGAGGGGGAGTTTAGTCTTTTGCACCCTTACAAGTGATCACCCTTTTTAGATAAATAATGAGACGAGGATATGACCTGGTTTAGCTTCTTCATTAATAAAAGATGATTCAGTTTTCTACTTGCTGAAGAAATATAGCTGCAGATTAAAGAAGGAACAGCAGAAAGATCGGATGTAGATCAAATCAGATTAATAGATCCAGATCCAAAACACCATGTAGCCACCACCACCACTGAACTTAGAGTATGTTTGTTTGCAAGAAAAATTTCTTGGAAAATTCAATTATATTGGAAAATCTATTTTTCTGATTGTTTGTTTCATTAGAAAACAGCAAATTAGGATCTTATAAATAGTCTTAAATGAAACAGTGCTATTTTTTCCTTTATATTTTCTTTTTCCATGGTTTTCCAAACAACCAGACACACCCTTAAAAGAATTAGTCACAATTTCACTCAATATTGTGCAGTTGTTTTGGAGCCTACAATCATCAATGCTGCCTACAAGAAGTCAATCTCAGCAACATTTAGCACTGCTTAGAGAGGGATGTTGTTTGTTGGTTATTCTTGGGGTTTCTTGATATTTTTGGGACCAAAGCTATTCTCATTATGATTTCAAATCTTGGCAGAATGTCCTATAGGACATTGGAACAGGTTACCATCCCAAGTGTTGGGATAGAATTATCTCAGTATCATCTCAAACTCCCAGCCAAGGTTTTAAATCTTGTGAGATGGACTGTCTCCGTTTTTCAATGGAATGGAACACGCCACTAACGCATCCCGTCCCAAACTTGAGATAGGGGGTGACTCAAGATGCACTAATTGCGATGTTGGGACAATAATGGAATCGTTCCATCTTAATACTTAGGATGGCAATCCGTCTTGACATTCTATGGAATGTCCCATTGAGACCTAAAACTATGGTCCTAATGTCCCAATCCCCGCATCTTAAAACACCCCTTATCCCAAATATCAGGACAGGATGGGGCAACGACGCATCCCATTCCATTAAAAAACCAAGATGGTCCTGTCCCATAGGATTTAAAACTTTGATCCTTATACAATAAGAGAAGAGCTTAGGATTAACTTTAGAGTTTTTTTTGGGAACAATTTTAGGGTTCTTTTAGGATCATTATGAATGTTATGCAATGAACCCTTGAACTTTGAATGCTAAGCATTCAATATATAAATCTTTGATTATTGGGTGATGTTTTGTTCCATAATTATGTAGTTGATGAATTTAGCATCCCGTTCTCTCTATTCTAATAGTACAGTAGACTGACCAGAATAAAATAGCAGAAAAAGATTGCTGTTACTTTTCACAAATAAATCATACATGCAAGTATAAGAATAAAAATTTAAACTAAGGTTTTAAAACTTGTGAGATGGATCCGTTCCGGTTTTTTCATGGAATGGAACATCCCATTTGTCCTATTCCATCCCAACACTTAGGACAAAAGGTATCTCAAGACACTCTAATTGGGACACTCAGACAATGGCAAGACAGTCCCGTCACGATATTTGGAACAATAACCTGTCTCAGCAGCCCACAAAAACATTCCGTCGAGACCTAAAACCCTAATTTACTCTACTTCAATTTAACTTATAGGCCTATTCATTGAGGGAGATGGTAGTAACCCAGGCTCACAAAAACTTTTCTTGAACAGATGTTAGAATAAGAAAATAGTAAGAAGGGGAAAAAAATGGAAAAACAAGGATATAAATATAAATGAGTTGGGCCTTTTTGGAAATTGAAACATAGTATTTCTAAAGATGCCAAAATCTTGTTGTTCACTTCTTTGATAATTATTTGGTGGTAAAATCAACAATCATGTTTCTTCCGAAAGAGAAATGTCCCCAAGCTTTCTAAAAGATAAAGAATTTGGGGGTCCTTAGACCAGAGAATTTTACTTCAAAACCCCCGCAACCAGCCCACCTTCCTGTAATCGCCTCTCTTCACACACACTCTCCTACTCTTCAGTTTTTTCTCCTTATGCGCACCTTAGAGGCCAAGGTTCATCATCTCGATATTAGACCTTGTACCGGTACCATATTAGTACAACATCAATATGCTCGGTACTTAGGATGGTTTGGCATACTGAGAATCGATATGCATCCCGTACTAAGTCTTGGTTTAATATCGATATAGTATAGTACGCCCAATATAGAGCGGTATGCATCCGGTATGAAGCGGTATGCACTGCTATGGCATACCATGTTAGAGGCCCTTTAAGTATTTGTTGTAGCACAAAAGGGTCATTCCTTGCGTTCTGGAACTTTTCTATCCCATCTCACCATATAAGTTAGGTGGGATTTAGATTCTCTGAGGATTGTAGAAAATATATTTTCTATGTATACATTTTGTGAATAGGTAATATTAGAGGCAAACCATAATGATAGTTACTTTAAATAAATGAAAATGCATTCTTGGTATAATAGTAAAAACTGCAAAAATCAGCTAATAATTTCTCAATCTAACCTGTCATATATTTGCGAACTAAACAGCAAAGCTTGTCCATTCCATCTAACAGGAAACCGATGGTCGAATCTGCTGCATCCTGTGATCAATAACATCAATGTTAGACATGGACAGAACATAAGGAAACAGCATCATGAGTTGCAGAATGATTATTGATATGCTGTAGGATTGGAAACTATATGCAACTTACACTGTCAATAGGTATTGCCCGTGTTGTTTTAGATTTTGATGACGCAATCCCAACATGTTGAAAGTACCAAATTATCTCACATTGAGCCAAAGCAAGTGCAGAGAAAACCATCTGTACAACTTGGAGACATCATAACATGGGCCATCTAAAAATCATCAAAACGTGAACAGGCACACACATGCCTACAGATGCACATGCAGACATGCCTAGAGACCAAGATTGACACAAAGATAGAGGAACAACTAAAAAATATCTTCAAAAGCAAGGTTCACTGTACCGAACATCAGTACACTTTGGAACAGAGCGTACCATACTGAATTGGTGGCTTACCGATCAAGTGGACCAAGAGGTTTTAACCCATGAATTGCCTCAAATCAGGCTGAACCAAACGGTTCAGCTTGGTTCAGTATGCCAGTACAAGATCGGTACAAACAGCTCAGGATAGTTCACCCCCATACCGAACTGAAAGGCTGAATCATCCTGATTCTAGCCCGGTTTAATTCAATTTGCCTCAAACCACCTAGTTTGACAGTTCAGCTTCCCTTTTTAAAAGTAAAACTTTCATTATTAGACATACAAACACTATAGATAGTGACAAACGACAAAGTTAATAATTAGCAAACCTTCTAAAGTTCCATGATTTTGGTGAACTTATGGTTTATCGGTTTTTTTTTTTTTTTCAATTTTTTGGCATATGCTTAATAATATCCACCAGGGAAATTTGGAGGTTGTCCTTCCTCACAAGATTTTTTGCAATTTCAAACAACTTAAATTGCAGTCAATAAGTTGCATTTCCCTATCCACTGAATGACTTTCTAGGCATAGTTTCAAATCCCAGTGAGACATTCCATGGGATACTAAGATAGGTTGCCATCCCAACTCTCATGACGAGGCAGGGAGATGATGCATCGTGTTCCATGGAGAAACAGGGTAACCTTGCTTCTAGGGTTCATGGGAAACCTTTTATTGTCTCCAGCAACCCTGACAATAAACAAAACAACAATTCCAGTATGATTGTTCCCAAATTGGTGACCAATTGTAAATAGGCCTGCAAAGAGGCCAAATTGGGCTAGGTCATACTTGACCCTGACCCAACCCTGACCTGACCCAGTTCCATGTTCGGGTCCTAAATTGAACTCGGACCCAACCCAATATATGACCAAGTCAGGTCTGAAAAATATTTTGGACCCAACGGTCCTTCGGGCTAGGTTGGGGTCATGTATGACCCGGACCCAACCCAAAATATTCAAGTTCAAGTCGAGTGCATTCACAAAAACACCACGATCGGAGTTAGTATATACTCCCTTTTCCTGTAGGTACACCTCACACACGACTACCAGTTGTGGTGCTTAGTTTTATTTTATTTATTTTGTACTCTAACAAGGATACATATGAAGATGTCTAATCAAATTTTATTAAGATAATGAAAATTGGACCTCAAAGAAACATACGAAACTATACACTTCTGAATGGTGGGGGAACTACAAACAAGAGGTGAGACTCTGCCACTAAAGCTTAAGAGGGCCTTTTATTTAAATGGGTCAATGGATCAATCTTAAGAGTTCAGATTTTTTAAATTGTTACCTGACCCAACCTAAAATATGGTACTGGTTTGATATCTAGACTTGACCCAGCTCTATAGGTCTTGAAGAGTGGGTCAGGGCGGTCTAATTGGGTCACATTGCATGTCTACCCGGACCATTTGCAGCCTTAGTTCTAAATACTCTCATTCCTCCTATTTCGCCTTGTTGCTTAAAATTGTGCTCTCTCAAAAGCCCTATTTTGATGAAAAAAAGGCTTTTGTTATGATGATAATGACCAGAAAATCAAAAATAAATCACCAATTTCTCAGTTTTCAGCTTTAGGTGAAGGCTTTGGGCACCAACTTTGAGATTATAGTATTCAGATAGGTTTTAAAATGTGTTTGAATGAGGAGCTATAAAAGATTGGAAGACCATAACTACTAGAGTAATGAGTTGAGATGCAATTTATGGGGTGGGTTCAGAAAAATGGAAGCAAAGACAAAATGAGGACATGGATTATGAAAAATGTAGCAACCTACAAGAAAGAGTAGCTAGCAAGCATTAGTACAATTGATGAGGTTCACAAGTAGGTGTGACAATGGTGGTTCCTAGAGGAACAGAAATAAGAGAGACTTATTTTGCACAATGCATATGACTACATCATCAGTCACAATTGGCTTGTTCCATCCAAACTTCTAATCAGTGATGGCCAATGCGTACCAAATTGGCCCAAAACAGGAACAATTTGGTGGTTCAGTTTAGCATAGAGGCCGAGCTGCCTTGTATCGCACCAAACTGCCCTTACTACCTCCGTACTGGTGTACCAAACCGCCCAGTTTACCCTCATATAGTGACGGACGTAGATGGAGCCTCCCAGCCTACCTGACTGGAATACCACTAGTTCGGTATGGTACACACTATACCAAACTGTACTAGTTCAGTACTGGTATCCAATACGGTGAACCTTGCTTATAAATCTTTCAACTGCATTGCTTTTTAGGATGAGAAAATTACAAGTTGATAGCTCAAAAGAAACTCTTTTCTTCCCCCATCAATATGACAAGGGCAACACAGTTGACTCACTCAAGAAACTTATGCAGCCAATCATTTGCAAGTTTAAACAATGAATATGTAGCTATCACAGTAATAAATTTACTGCACAGGGACACAGTATGCAACCTTAGGCATGCAAAAAATTGAGTATTTTAAGGGCCTGTATGGTACAGCAAATGCAGTGGGTATTTCACAGTCAATTCATGGTCAGGTATTGTGTATAGAACCATAGATTTGAAAAAAAAAATCCAAAAATCAGTTCTGACGATACAGATCCACAATATACCATGTACATTTGTTTCTTAATTAGAAGGCTGTTTATTTATATGGTTGCAAATGATATCACTTTTGACTTTAGTATTATATCAAAATTCAAGGATGCTACCAAAAAGGGAATATTTCCAATAACACACAATTTCATCAAAAAAAAAAATGGGCATCACAAGCAAAAAAAAGTTATATATTTTACAGATATTTAGCCTCAAATCTTGAGTTGTGCCTCCCTCCAGATCACATTATTATGCAGGGGAACATGTCAAAATTAAAATATATTTGGTGCATCAAAAGCCAATAAAAAATGGCTTTCATTGGCCTTAATTTTGAGCCAAAGTCATACATATCGGTTCTGTTTTAGTTAGGTTTTAGAATGGTTGATGGTCGGATATTTTAGTAGTACTTCGGGGAGTCTTTAGACGGTCTCTGGACATCAGTATGGGTGGTGGTTTTTTATTGTACACAGAATATTAGTGAACCACAGGCCTCATTTCCGTCGGGCCTTAATTTTGAGCCAAAGTCATGCATATTGGTTCCATTTTAGTTAGGTTTTATACTGTTTAATAGTCAGATATTTTGGTAGTACTTCAGGAAGTCTTTAGGGGATTTCTGGACATCAGTATGGGCTGGTGGTTTTTGATTGTAGATAGAGAATATTAATGGACCACAGGCCTCATTTCCTTCTCACTTCTCTTTTTCAAATTCTTTTCTAGTCTTCTTTTGTCTTAAAGCGTAACACAAGACTGAAATGGAATGCTATAGATTAGCCTGGATTTGATGATGCATCCAATATTAGCAATAAAATAATGACTTGATAATCTTTTGTATAAATACAGCTATATCTATCATCATTGTGTGAAAAGTAGAGAAATTGTTTATGAATCTGACATAATCATATGGCTTTTACTACATAGCCCAAACATAACTTGTAAGCATGACTTTACCTGAATATTAGGGGCAAGCAAGCTAGGTTGATCAGCGAAAAACAGAACCATTCTTCCAATCTCTTGTTTTAGCAATATCCTCCTTTCACGGTGTATGGCATCACAACATATCAGTGCTTGTTCATGAACCTCGCTGCGGTAAGTCATAATTACCGTTAAAAATACCAATCAAAATATGTATGCAACCAGCTAACAATGAATTACAAAACTATACATCTAAAAGAACTCGCAACAATAAAAAAAATTGAGAAAAAGAATCAATGTACATGTAAGGTAAGCATAAAACAGTTCAGCATATAGTTTCCTTTCTAAATTTGGCTTAGTTCTCTCTGCATTCCAGATATTCCATTTATTTTCATGCTAGTTTTTTATCTCAAGTTTTGAAGATTTTTTACTATCCAGTTTCCATATTGCAAATGTTTTGTGGTATCATCTATTTCAATCTAATCATATACTCATATGTTATTTTCTACCTTTTCTGAACCTATGGTGCTCAAGGCTCTCTATTTATATACTGCTTGTATACAGAGCTGCAAGTGAGTTGTACAGTCAAACAGTAACATCATATGCGGAGCATTGTATGTATATGGTGTGGGATCATGCTTCACTTATTCCGGTCTTAACGAATATCTTTCTTTTTTTAGCTAAAAATACAGTAATAACCATTTATAGCTACTTAGTCATATCATATGACCAAGCAATGTTGAAGTCTTGAATATTTAGACGATCTGAACAAAAAAGTAAAGATGATAATGATGATGATGATAATAATATATTCACTGTTGATTATTTTTTATTGCTCCTTTGAAAGAGAGAAGAATTGGTACATTGGAAACCATTAGATTGAGGGGTTATAACTATGATAAATAAGTGTTTCATATAACAAATATGATCGGACAAAGATGGAGTGATGCTTTGGCAGTTACTTGTATAACACTGAATATGAGGTCTCTGGTTGGCTCCATATAATAGCCACCTTTTAGAACACATAGTAGAGTCAGTTATCGAGTTCCTGAGACGTTTCTTTCGTGAGAAAATCATCTGTGCGATCACATCTATAGCCGCTAATTTAAGATGGTGACTACATTAATTAGATGTCAAAATACATTTTTAAATGGATCATCAATAAGTGTATATGACAACACCGATATTTTATTGTAAGGGGAAGGAATATAGGGTATGCAGGCTAACGGCCTCCATAGGAATGGCTTAAATAAATTTTCAGGATAGACAGTCTCAAAGTCCTAGAACATACCAACTCAATCACTCTGTTCATCAGAACTAACCCTTTTACACATATGATGCTAATTGCCTATGTGGATGACAAAGTGGTTTTAAGAAGTGATACAAAGGCTATAGAGGAGCTCATATAGCTTTTGTGTAAAATTTTAGCACTGAAGAATTTGGGAAGTTGAAGGGACTTTTGGAAGTTGGAGATTTGAAGTCCAGAGAAGGTATAAGTTTATACCAAAATGGTCTTTAGGCTCCTTTTTCAATATTCAAAAATGTTCAAACATTTGGATTACATGGTAATACTCCAATAAATTCAAAAACAAAACTCATTACCAATCAACAAGAATTATTTCTTAGGTGATACATATGACTGGTGGCAAAAATAAATTTATCAATTATTCAGTCTAACATCTCATTTGCAGGTGTGTTGATCAATTTCTGCACAATATAAGAGCTCATACAGATGCATATTTTCAAATCTGTAGTAAACTAAAAGATGCTTTAAAATAAGTACATATAAGAAAAAAATGGTCACAAACAAATAAAAGGATATTGTTGTCCAGATTGTGCAGATTCTCTGATAGTAAGCTATTGATAATGGTAAGGAGCAAAGCATTATTGCAAGGGCAAATATAGAAGTTGATAGCGAGCTGTGGTGCACATTATTTGTGAACAAATGTGTATATACATTTGTCTCGTAGAAATTAAGAATTTCATTGTGGGAATACAGTAAGTAATATGGTGTATTACAAAAGAACCAAGAACATCAAAGTGGATTGCCATTTTATTCATTAAATGGCTGAGAAAAATAAAAAATACTTCGCATCAGATGTAGAGATCGAGTTGCTAATATGTTCGATCAAAGCTCTTGAAACTTCCACCAACTTAAGGTCAATAGAGTACAACTAATTGAAAGCATTTGAATCATTTCAAGACTCATAAGTAGCCAGAAAAGCTTTCTGAAAGACTCAGACATGGATTTATCATTCCATTTTTGGGCTGCTGCACTCTCTCTCTCTCTCTCTCTCTCTCTCTCTCACACACACACACACACACACATTTTTCTTGTTCTTCCCCTTCCTCATTTTTTTCTGTTTCTTTATTTTATTACTGTATCACTTTTAAATTCATGTCCCTTAAAGAGTGTTGATTGTTTGAAGAGTTTCATCACCAAGGTTTTCAAGACCATTGCAATTTATATGCAATATATAGGCATGTGTGTGTGTAATATATTTATATACACACACATACATAAACACATACATTTACATAGGTATGCGTGTGCGTGCATGCATGCATGTGTGTGTGTGATGTATTTATATACACACACATACATAAACACATACATAAAATTTTATACATGTAGTGAGAGTACACATAAATGCTAAAAAAATGAAAAATGAAGATGAATTTTTAACTATATTTGTACAGCCAAAATACAATAGGAATTGTAGGTATATGACACATACCATATCATTTTCTCAACCTGCTTTGCTACATTGTACTCTAGGTCTGCTTCCTTTTGTTTCGCACGTCCAGACTTGGCCATTTTCTTTGATTCTAATATTCTTGGAAGAACATAAAGCTGATAATCTTCATGCAATAACATATACTGAATGGCAAAGTATCAGAAATAGTCATCCATAAAAAGAAATAAAACCTATGTGCTCCAATTCAATGAATGATAAATCTTAGTTACCTCATCTCTGAATAACGTGAGAACTAAATGTTCCTTGAGTACAACCTGAATGCAAGATAATAGGGATAACGGACAAATAAATCACTCAACAAAATTTGAGAGACCACAGAATACTACAATCTACCTTTAAATGAACGTTAAGCAGGGATAAAAAGAAAATTCAGTATTCAAATGCCAGTGGCCTTTTGAAATGATAAAGTGACAGAAATCAGGCACCTCACCAGTCCAAACAAAACAATAGAATAAAGGGCCTCTCAATTTAAACCCCCAGCCCCCTTGCTTCCCTGTTCACTAATCCTAGAGAATTACTTTTGCCTAACTTCAATATGGGATAACAAGATTTGATCACTAGAAACAAATAAGCCTGTGATTTGTTAAAAATATGAGATGAAGAAGAAGAAACAAATGAAATTGGGAGGAAAAGAGAGACTAGGTGAAAGATAAAGAATTTTAATCAATTCAGTACATCATTCTTTGGTGCTTTATTAGGTACCATTGAAATTGTAAAATTGCAAAGTTGGAATAATAAAAACCAAGCCCACCATCCCAGCCTCTTCCTAAAGAGATTTTTAAAAGAAAAAAGTCAAAAACAAAATATAGATGGAACAAGAAGCACCATTTGACACAGCCGGGCCTGCTAGTGGGCTAAATAATTCATAGCACATAACATTTTGATAAGCACAAAGAGATGGAAGAAAACCATGAAAATACCAAGTTAGAAAAACAAAGAAAATATTCAGTACTTCAGAAATTAGTCCACAATCAAACTTGCATGATGTACTTCGAAACCTTGGGAGATAATTATTTACACAAATATTAAGGAAATAATAAGAATTTTTAGAAAACTGGCATGAGAAATAAGAACAAGGCCAATCATTATAATATTCTTTGGTCCCATGAAAATATTAAACACGATCTGCCGTCATAGGTGGTAGATTCTGAAGCAAGGTCCAACAACATTCGTAAACAAGCAACAAACTCAGCCTTATCTTAGTAATTATAACAAAAGAAAGAAAGAAAATATTTTAGTAAACCAAGGTTAGCCGAACGGCATATCGGTACCAAACCTAACCTGTGGCGTACATTGGTTCGGACCGGTATGCCAACTTTGCGCCTTTTTTTCTTTTTTTTATTTTTTCATTGTTTCTCAATTTTTTCCTTCATTTATGTGGTATACTCATGCCAAACCAACCAATTCAGCTCGGTAGGAGCCAAGTCAGATCGGGGGTGGGCTAAGGGTCACTTAAATAGAGAGAGGGAGGCTAAAAGCCTTTTATGAGTTTTAATTCCTTCTCTCTCTCTTTTATTTGCATTCAAAATCATTTAAGTAAATATCATAAACATTTTCTTACCATTTACTTAAGAGTTTTCATACAAATAAGAGAAATACCCTCCTCCCAATTTGAATTCAACAAAAATGTCAGAAAAAATCAAATTTCTTAAGAATAAAAAGTCAATCCTCCTCAAAAAATAAATTTGGTGAATTTCAGAAAATCTTAATTTAACAAATATCAAGTTAAGTACCTCTCCTTGGATAAAAATCTTAGAAAATTAATTTAATTTAGAAATGATGAAAAAATAAAATATTAAAAAAATTATCTTAAAATATAATTTGTAAGGTTTTGATCAATACTTGATCAAACTTACATGGTTCCAAACTTAGACAAAATCATAGTAAT